>JAQGCM010001188.1:0-16810 GCA_034699705.1 Hymenaphorura dentifera | reverse complement strand
TGCCTAACGGCTGCCAACGTTTTGCTCAGGTTGTGAAGCGTTTCTTCACTGATATAGCGTCGAAGTACGGAGTCAAAGTTGGGTTGCAGAATTAAGTGAGCAATGCAACGTTTAGCATTAATCCTGGTGTCCAAATTTCCTTCTTGTAACAATGCCGCCAAAATGGGAAGTAATTTTTCTGGTATCTCAGCAAGTGATCGCTCAGCTCCAATTCCACAAATAATTAATTCAATCATTCTAGCCGTGACCGACCTTACGTGAGTATTATGATGTTTGCTGCCTGCCAAACCAATTGCAACAATAGTTCTGTTTGGTGCAAGATGTTCAATCATGGCTTGCAGAGCTAATATAGCGTCATCCCGGATGAATTTATTGGTATCAACAGTTTTGTCCAGCAATTTTTCTGCCAATTTGTCCATGTCCTACGCGTTAAAAGTCGTTTTAAAAATGCCGAGTTGAGTATTAATTTATAATGTCGCATAAACCTTACTCGTTCCATCGCACGACCCATGATCCTAAGCATTTGTTGAAAAAAGCAACATGCAGCTCGGCTAACTTGAGATCGAAGATTTGACAAGTGTTTTAGCCCTGCTGCATTGACCTTAGGCAACTCGCGCCTAATGACCTCCGGGTGTTCACATGAAATTTGGAAAATGCCTCGAAAACCATCTATATTCGTTTCCCAATCCGTTGAAGCTAACTGCGACAGGAATTCATTGAGAGCATACCTTGGAGAACTCATAAGATGAGCTGCATTGCTACAAGGGAATCTTGCAGAACAACTTTTCCGTGAGCCAGGCGATGGCGAACCGTCGAATAAATTGTGAGTTGAAATGCTTCTTTGGGTAAAAGATTTTCCGCGCCTCAATTTTGGAGTTTCTGAGCCAGTTGCGTTTGCTACAGATTCATTGTCATAGTCGACGTCTAATTCAGGGTCATCAATGAGTGATTTGCTAAAGCCAGATTCACCAGCCACTTTCGGTGTCCCACTTGACTTTCTCGGAGTTGAATTTCTTGTTCGAGAAACTCGTCCATCTGACCTCCATTCGCATTCTCTACCTCGACCCATCGAAACTGCCCGTTTTGTCAAATCTTGACGAGGTATTGGAGTGCAGATTGGCTTCATGTAAGGGGAATCGAGTGGTGGTAAATTAAGATTTTCGTCGCAATTATACTTGTTGCTTTTGTTGTTCCCTAGCAATGGAGTTCCTAGGCTTTTCCTCGGAGGAGTCCTAGTTGGAGCTTCGTTAATGGATAATCCTGAAAACGTTTTTCTTGCCTCCATTCGTTGGGGACGAGGAGAATTAGACGCTTCGTCTAGCAGCGCATCTTCCTTTTTCGCCTTGACTGCGTAGTAGTGTTCTCTCAAATCTTCGGATGATTTGGCTACAGTTGAATTCGATTTTGACCTATCAGGAGGATTTTTTATGTTCAAAATTTCCAACCGACTAGGCAAAATCTGATAGCCACTTTCACTTTTCTTAGCCGGTATTCCTTTTGGCATCACAGCAGGCAAGAAGCTTTTGCGTTGTTCAGGTGTTCCAGGTTTCGGGATTTTACTAGGCATATTTCTTATTGATTGTCGTTTTTGTTGAAAAGTTTGTTTCTCAATATCCAAGCCGCTGAAAAGTACGAAAATAAAAATATTTAGTTTACTATTGGGTAAAGAAAAATGCCGAGATTCTATTACGGTCCGTTTCTATTGAGGATTTGCCCAGGCTTTGCATTAGTCAAATATTCCACTTCGTCCAAATCTTGAATTGTATTGTCTACATAATTTGCCCAAGTAGTCCAATCTTTTTCATTGTAGAAACCTTCTCGGGCATTCGGAGTGGCAAGGTTAAGCCTTTCCTCAGATTTTTTGCCATGTTCTTTGGAAAACATATTTCCTGATTTCAACTGAACTTTTGCGATCAGAAAAATTAATCGATCGGTTAGTTTACAATTTGAGTGACAAATTTTTTTTGTTTCTGTTATTCGAACCTCAACTAACTACTGACGACGACGCCCTGACAATATAAAAAAAATTATTTTGCCAGTTACCATACCAAACCTGAAACGAAATGTTGAACTCCACCAAAAGACCCTGTGCATATTCGCTAATTTAAGAAAACTCTGCAAATCAAATTCGTATTCTAATTAATGCCAAATTGTTGTCATTCAATATTTTAACTTACACTCATTTTGAACAACCAAAAGTACAACAATACAATGCATTTGCACCACCAGGTCAAGTCCAAGTCCCTGCACTTTAAAGCAAATAGACTCCATTCATTGAATTTGAAGGTGAGGAAGGACAAGGAACAAACAAAACATTTGTAGAGAGTATGTGTGTAGTGCGTGCACTCGTAATTTTCTTTATTCCATCCAAGTGCATAAAATCAACAAAATCGTCAGAATCCATTCCAAGCATTGTTTCATGTGTATTTATAGACGTTGGCTGGTGCAGTATTTGTACTCGGATTGAGTCTGAATTAAATTCAGGGCAGCAGAGGTCTGGTACTGGGAAGGTCTGCTTCTGCTATGGTCTACGGTTGTTGGACTTCATATTAGTTAGAAGTTGTTGACAAGGAAAGCAATCATCTCATTTCACTCTAACAATACTTACTCAAAGTAGCTAAATATTTGGAAAGTTCTGAAAGACTACAAGACAAGTGTTGAATCTATAGACTTTGACTCAATCCTGTTATGCGTACTTGGAGACTTTTTGTACACACAGCGGAGTGCGTGTAACGCGGTGTGGTGTAACCCTAGCAAAAACTCCATTCAATTCCATTCCTGCGCTTTGAGTAAAGTTCAATCAAGTTCTTTAGCTTAGCTCAGCCTGCTTTCACTCCATAGCCTTTCCCTAGTTCTATATTATTTTTGATGTAGAAGTTACATTTAGTAGTGCAGTGCAGTAAGTCATTCTCCACTGTTTGCACCAAAAATTCTTCCACAAACGAACCTTGAATGCTTTTATATTTACTCATCAAACAAAAATGAAGACTTTTTCTTATTCTAAAGAATGTTATACTAACTCCAGACTTCAACTCCGCAACTCTGCTCTTTAATAAATTCTCCTCAGCAAATATTATATTTAAGTAGAGCTGAAACTCAGATTTCATCATTTCATTATATTATCAAAACGTCTTTTATGTCTTACGCTACATTACCTAATCTCTTATATGTTCTTCTTCCTACTCGACTTATCTTTGCATGAGTAATTTGAATTGAAGAACCCTTTTAAACATAGGCTGCTTTCGTTTGTAGTGTTACTAGTGTAGTTCTGACTTCGTTAATGCAAATTCTAAGAAGGAGCACTCAAATTAATGGATCAAAATTCATTAAGTTGTGCAGAGATTCATTATGAGAAACAGAGGCATGGATGTGGGCGTATAAGAGATGAAAGTTAATTAGTCAGAGTTTCAAATTAATTTTCGCCGTGACGCAAAGGCTGAATTTGAATGCTTCCAAGACAAGATTGAGATTCACAATCTCAGAATTTTGGTAATTCGGTAGATGACATCCAACTATATTGACAGCAATGGCCTCCGCATCAAATATCAAGTACATCAAATAACAATAAAAAAATTAATTTACAAATACAGCAGTGCAGTTGGTCCACAACTGCACTGTTGTATTTGTACAGTATTTGTTTAATGAGACCGGGACCTGCCCTGGCGAAGTACAGAAAGAGAGAACAGTGCAGTTCAATTTCAATTGCATCGTACTAATTTAATCTAGTCTCATCTTTGCTTTTAGTCCCTTTGGGACTGGATCAGGTTTCCAGTTTCCCATTAACCTAATTCTAAAATGCACTCGTACACGGAGATCTTTGGTTAGCAAACGATTTGTTTAATTGGTTCATGACGTAAGTTGGCGACTAGGAGAGATCAAAATCGCACAGTCAGAGCCTAGTTCAAATGTAAACAAGAAAAGTCCACAAACCGGATCGTATGCATCATAGCAAGTTAATTTCCGGACGACTTACGCAATGGTAATGTCTGCACCAGCGAGCTCAACTTTTTTTCAGTCCGACCTCATGCCTTCGTTTACTACAGAATTCATACTTTTTTGCATTGGGTTGTTATTAGAATTTAATTTTAACAGGAAATTGATAAATTCTTTTCAAATTCAAAATTTGAAATTGGACTTTGAAATCATTTTCGAATCTGATGGAGTTCCAGAACCGATTTTTGGAAAGCAGTCACAGAATACTGTAGTTCATAAGAGGAATAAGCACAATAGCAAATAAACTGTTTCCGGTGTTATAGCACAAGAGACCATTGGATAAACCGTGTCGCTTGCTGAATAATTTATAAGGAAGTAATTCACGCGAATACCTATTGTCACGTCAGGGTCACCCGTAAATCGAAGGTTGCGTCAAAGATTAAACGTTACAAAACTAAAGGCCAAAAGCAAAATAAAAATTAGACACCTGGGTAAGTATTTCCTTGCACGAATGTAAACCTCGCTCATCGGAAAATATTATGTCAGAACGACTAAGAATTGCGTGATTATCTCATCAATGCATTATTAATATAAATTCCCACAGGTCCTTGCCACTGACAGAACAGGCTTAGGGTTTTTGTCAAGGGAAGGGTGGCATTGAGGACAGGACCTGAGCGTCCACCAGTCGCGTGTCCCACCGGAAATGAGCTCAGCCTTGCCCAAATCGCCAAACTTTGAGGACGAGAATCGTAATTAGAAAATATTGAATTGCGATTTAGCCAACGACCCACGTCATGTCATGCAACATCATATTCCTAGGAAAATTATAGGTTACGTCAATACGAAAAGAATTATTTAGTGCGATACGAATTGAGTTCAATAGTTGGTTGGATAATTATTCATGTTTTTGCGGAGTGTATACGATTTTTATTTGGTTTGACAGGCGAGGTTTGTATAAGTTGAGTTAAAATTTGTTCAGTTCAACAAATAAAATCAAAACTCTGTATCCTAAGTTGTTATTCAAACCAAAACCGTGGTTTTAAAGTAGATTGAGTTTATTCAAACAGTAATTACGCGGTCTTCTCAACTCATCACTAAACGACTTCATTTTGTTGTGTTGTAAAGGCCATCCATTGCATTGCTCAGGGTTGAGTCGTCGAATTCAAATGGAGTGTGTAAATCTAGACCACCATTATGTTGAAGTGTTTGGAAAACTGCGAAATCCGGTGTGAAGAAAAAACTTGTACACCTGTGCCTATACTTGTACAGATGTTCAAGTTTTATTTTTTCCCCTTTCTCTTTCCCTAAATGCACTGCACTTCAGCCAAAGCCAAGCCCAAGCAAGCAAACTCTAAAGTCAACAAGTCGAATAAATTGTTTTGAAATCGGGTAAGCTCTTTACCCATGAATCCTATCGCATCATCCTTACAACATTACACTTATTATTTCTTACATATTTTGACAGTTCTTAACAACTCAAGCTTTTAACTTAAGCTTACATTTAAGAGAAGAAGGCAATAGGCAAGGCGAGGGCAGGGCCGGCCGGGTCAGGTAGACAGAATGGCGTTTCAAATTCAAAAAGGAAGATTCAAGAAGATCTGTTCGTCCGGAGCACTCTTAAGGTGTGAATTGGAAGAAAATGAAGGCTCGTTCATTCACACAACCCATTACTACATGAATATCTTCACTTTTTTTCTTGGTCTTTTTGGGTCTAAGGTGAAGGTACATTCGAAGAAGATAAGATGAGGTTTTGGTAAATGAATTCCAAGAATGCAAGTTGATTTTTAATGGGCATTTACAACAACCATTTTCATTTTCATACATTTCCTGTCCGAGGTATGGGTGTTAATAAAAAATTTACCTCCTTGTCCTCTACTACACTACTCCACCACAACCACTCCATATTACGTTAATTGATTGCTCAAATTAATCAGCAGAAAAGGCAAGACAGACTACCTGCCTCCGTGTGCCCCGCCCGCCCGTCCGCTAGCAATAATCTTGATTGACAGATTGGAAAATACTCGACGAGTGTAGCTAGCAAATACATATGATGCTGAAGCTGACGCCTGCCAAAAATTTGACATCAAGAAAGTGCCGTACAGCATTCTGCATTAGCATAGTACTTATATTTTAGATTGAATCATAAAATAATTGTCCCAAGCCGGGACTCCTCGGTCTGAAAATGGTAAAAACTTTCCATGGTAAAAGTTTCTTCGTTTGTAGGCTGAATTTGTAGTACTATTTGATGTGTCAAGTGAGAGTGGATTTGTTAGGAGGGCGGCATTTGGACGGCCAAAAACCGCCAGTTGTTGGTTGCACCTGTGCTGTGAACCCCGTGTTCCCAGCCCAATTTGCTGTGTGCATTGTAAAAGAAAGCAAACAAATTCGGTCAAAATAGAAGCGCAAATAGAGATGTGCTTCGGAAAACGAAAATGAAAATGTTGGACATAAAATGTACACACACTAGAGAGAATTGGATGCTCGAACCGACCTATAATATATCTTTCTCTGTCGGCTCATTATCAGATTTCAATTCAGAAGGCAGGCGGACAAACTCTCAACACTTACATTTTTCTTCTTTGCCAAACTTTTTCAAGGGCGGTATTTTTATTTCCCATCCAACATAACGAAAACTGTCTGAAGCCACACTGGGAAACTTCCATCTGCGTGATGCTCATTTAGCGCGTTATGTATTGTCCTCCATATTCATTCAGGGTGTGACTTTCTCCACTATTTAAACACAATTTATTTCCAGTTTAACGGACAGGCTTTAAATATTAAGGTTCGAACAGAGCTTGAGCAAACTCTCTGCCTGTATTGTTGTAGCGTTGCATGTATTGTCACGCGCTTTTGCAGCTTTGAAACTCCGAAATCCTAGCCTAGAAGTGTTTGCCACCCAATGGCAAATTGCAATTGTCGTTCAGAAAATGTGTATTGTGCCAGAGCGTAATGCTAATGCTTTACGCACGTAAAGTACACCGCCAAATTATCAACTTTGAGCAGCAATTCGTTCAATTCAATGAGTTTTACGTGTTGATTGTCATTGCCCCGGCTAGAGCTGAGCCCAGCAATAGCAATAAACCAGACAAATTACAATTGAGTGCTTAGGAGTCGTACACGGAACGGCTACAAATATAAAAACGACAAACGAGAACAACGCAACAAAATTGCGTGAAGTCAAGTAATTGGTCCACTCCCCCTCTCTTGCTTTGGATCAAACACCAAATTAACACGAACGGTTGTGTTTTCAGGACAATGGCTTTGAACAATTCCAATACTAATGGATACACTTGGCTTGGTGAACTATGTTTTCGGCTACCCCTAACATTTGTAAGTTCTTCCAGCAATGCAAATTCTTGTAAACCGATTTTAAAGTCAAAATTTAGTTGAAAGAATGACAAAAATAACGATATAAACCAGCATCATGTTTTTCATCACGATTTCTCTTTCTCTCCCCAAACGCAGCACCTGAAACTATAAAACAAAATTATCAGGACAATCCCCAAAGGTCAAATCAGGAGTTCTAAACACATTGGCCATTAGATAGGAGATTGTACTTGTAATATGTCCTGACACTTATAAAACCCCGTGAACCCATTATTGACATTGTCGTATCTGTTGAACACCAAAGTTCGTTCCTGAAATTTCTGTCCCCCATTCATTTTAACCATATCCGTACTATTATCCCTCAGCCTCAGCAGCCCAACAATTCAGTTCAGAGTTTTGAGAGAGGAGTGAGGTTTGGTTTAGTTCAGGTAAGGATTCGATTGCCCGTGTATTGAATTACATTACATCATGCTGCCTTACCTTCCTGAGCTTTAGAAAGCAATTGGATAAATTCCCTCCCTGCTCTATTGTAATTGACGACATGAAAAGCTTTTCGGTCAGCAAAATAAATATACGTGACGAGGACGCGTTCCTTTTCCCCTCCCTCCCTATTATATTACGTCAAATGTCTAAAAGTCATTATTTAATTCCATAATGCAGTGGGCAAGTTGTACCACTTTTCTTCTCCGCGCCTTCTCTCCATTCAATCAATTCTAAAGTCATTTGTCATCCAATTTCTCTCCTGTGAAATATGAGGTGACTCCAGAGCAGGAGCAGCCCTAATGCACAATGACACTCACTCACAATGAGAACAATTTAAAGGGTCCGTCTGGAAAATCGATCTTTTCTTATTTTGCCTTTTATCCTCGTGCATTCATTAGCAGCAGAGGTGCCAACCAACTGCAAAGTGTGCAAAGTCCTTCCTGAGGTCCTGCCCGACTAACTCCCATCAAATTTGAAATTTGACAATCCCCTGGAAAATCTTCTTTGTAGTCAATAATATATTTCACCTAAATGAAAATTTTGACGATTCTGAAACCAGAAGTTGATTCAACTTTCGGAGAATATTATTTTGCTCTGCTGCTTACTAACGTCAAGAATTCCGCTAAAACATTGAATTGAGCAATGATAAATTACATCTGCGGTTCTCTATTTTGTTCAATATTAGCAAGACACCATCTGATGCGTGGGAGTGAAACGTTCTCCTCATGCCTCTAGGATATTCCTGTTATCCTGCCTTAATTAATAAGTAATTAAAGGGCTGTTTTCCCTAAGCAAACACATCAAATTAAAAGTACAGCCGTTCCATTCTATGATCTGAGCTCGTGATGTATTTTAAATAAAGTGAGATGATAGTAGAGAGGACCGTGTGCGCATTTTCAACAAGAATAGAGCGGATATTATACTATTTGACTGGAGGCGTTGACATCGATATGATAGTTTAATCTTGTGTCAGCCCTGGATTTTGGGATGTGAATTGCGAATTGCAGACAAGTAGACACTCTTGTGGTTGGAGAACTCTAAATACCCTACCCTACATTGCTTGCAATAGTGAAGTGTAGAGGCTTGACAGATAGCCTGGAGAAATTCGGGAGAAATCTGTTTTCCACTCGACGACGAATGATGCTGAATGCCTGGGCTCGTCGGTCCTGGTCCTCTCAGAAAATCCTCTCACAAATACCCCAATAAATGAAGTACAATATACTCAATCTCGAGCAAAACTCATGAATTTCCCAAAAGCTCACTCCAGGCTATGTACTTTGACTACATGGCTCTTGTTTTGGAGCCAGAGCTAGAGATGAGGAAGATCGTATTGGCTCTTGGAGCAATTTTGGGAGTTGAGAGAGTCTGAAGAGTGTGGACCTCATGAGAGGAGGATTTGAGGCGCATATTGAGCGAATTGGGCACTATTAGCATAGATATTGATGCTTCAAGGCTTTCTATTTCAACACTGTCCAATATTCGAGAAGCTCAGCACAGCAAGCACTTCATCAAACCTCGGTCGTATGCAAGTCATACGGCTCTTTTCATTTTGAAAATATATTACAAACGCAATAAAGCGTTAAGCTCTACAGCAAAAAATGAGCAAGACAAAAATCGTGTCAAATTCCAATATTCTGGAAATGAACAAGTAACGGCGTCCTGAGCAGAGTTTCACGTGGTGAAAGTTGACTTTCTCCTTCCAAATCTATTACGGCAGAAACCTTGCCAAAAGTTGCCAGTGAAATTAATTAAAAATTTAAGGGTTTAAAAATCGAAATGAGTCCACTCTCTAATCTTGTCTAGAAAAAATTCTGAAGATGATTAATGTTTCGCTCTGCTCTTAGCTCTTGTGAGAACCACTATGAGTTGAAGGAGGCTTGCATGACGTGCCATTGTTGAGCCACAAGTCCAAGTCCAATCGACTGAAGTCTCAAGTATCATGACATGACTGAATTCAATCACGAGCATGAAGTACGAACGATGTCTCCATTCTAATGCAGATGAATGATCAACATTGTGCCGGGTGCCATTTTCAAGTCTTGTTCTTCATACCAAATCCAGCCAAAGTACTTTTAGGCGTCTGACTGGTTTTCAGTGGAATCAGAATATTGACGTAGCATTCGAACGTGTTGCTTTGGGACTTGGCCTTTCGTCACGAACCCTTTCCCAGAGCCCAAACACGCAACTAAATAAAATAGAGACGGAATCATGTAATCAGTGAAAAAAGTCTATTACTCGCTCTAAACGGACCGATTGGATTAATTTGCCCGGGCATTATTATAAAATCATCCTGGTGGATCCAGGCAGCTTGCAGTCTCCCCAGTTGGCTGCATTTGTTGAATACATTAGGGTTAAACTGCGTGCGAACTACTGTCATGCGGAGATTCTATTTATCGTATACAAAATATAAAAATTTGGCTAATAATTCTGTCCGAAATAAGACTTTCATTGTGTAGGGATGGAACAATGTATTGTTGAGATTGAAGCTTAGTCGGCGGCAGTGGGACTTCATTGTTTCCTAATTTAATGATGATTGACATAAATCGCTCTTTTCAATTCTCTCATCTCATCGTCTCCACAAAAACAAGGAGACCCACGCTTGCTCTTGGCTCAATTGCTTCATCCTTTGGTGTTTAGCCCGTATTCGGTAGTGTGGAGTCTACAACCCGAATGATTCGGATGAAAAGGTCTTCTGTTGCTTCATAACAAGCGTTCAGTTGGTTTGAATTGTTGGGTGTTGTTGGGCTGGGCAAGGGATCACAATTTGAGCTATTCATCTCCACCTGACCATGAAATCAACCGACAAATAGCCAGTAATCAGGCAAAACACCAAACACCATGCTCTGCCGACAGCAATTTAATCGGGATTGGGAATCATAAATATGACATTCTAATTTATTACAAATTTTATTTTGAATTGGCCAGAAGGTCATTTTGAACTTGAAAATCGTGGAAAATTATAAATTTCATATTTACAGGATGTGCGAAGTAATTTAGCAATCACTTAAGGCCTATAAGGTTACGTGTATTTTAAAATCTGAAACACGTTGAAAAGTGGATTGCTTGCAGACTCCAGACTACATTCACAAAACGATCAGTTTAAAAGTCTAATTATTATGACTAGTAGGATGGAGGCGTGAGCTTTGCCTAGTTTTTTTTGGGGAGAAAACTACTGCTGAGAAGGCTATCATTCAAATTGCACAAAAACATGGAACAACTTTGAAAACATCATTCTAGCAAGTTGCATCACAACAATGAGGAAACAGGAAGTTGTGTGAATTTCACTTCAATTCTTTCCTGGTCCTATTCACAAACTTCGATCCCGACGACTCTTGCCTGACACCCAACCAACCTACTTTGACAAAACGTGAAGTGTTACGTCCAACCCAAAGTTTCGAAATGTAGCTAAATAATAAATGAAACGTATGCAGGTCGCATACGCTTTCTTCTGTCGTGCCAGCCATCCCGGAAACTCACAAAGGTTAGACCAGAAAGTTAAAAGAGCACCCTTCTCAGGTTGGTTTCATCCAAACCCCCTCAAAAAACTCAATTATTGTGAGACCCTCATCGTCTCAATCTCAATCTCGTGCAATGAAATATAAATGCTAAATGGATTGTAAAAGGAACGGTAGCCGTTCGCATTGAATACATAGTCAAGAATGAAGTGAATGAAGAAAGGTTTTGGGTTTTATAAGGTACCGGAACGGATATGAGTGAACACTTTAGAAAATCCTTCTTCTTGAAATAGGATTATGAACGAAATGCTTAATCGTTCGGTTCAATAAGTTAACCAAAAACTGGCTACAAATAGAGTACAAAAACTCGAAAGTTGCTTCCTGCCCTTTTAAAAGACGACATATCGTTGCAGTGAAGGGTGCGGTTGCTTAAGTACATTATAAGTGATGAAAGACATTTTCCAGCCTTTGAATTTCTAATTGATAGTCATCTTGATTTTTTGAGAAGTTTTGAATCTGGATGGGCCTGAACGGGTGTTCAGGCCCATCCATATTTTCCTGATCTAATAAATAGAAACTTATTGTTGAAATTTATCCAGAGATTTGGATGCCACATTTTAATCATTTTTGAGGTGGAAATAAACAGGCTTCGCCTGGTTCTGCTCGTGGGTGCTTCCACTGAATGAATACTCAATTCATATCAAGGAAAGGTGAAAGATTCCTTTAATATGTTTGCATGCAGAGATAGGATTTGAGAGACATGATAGTAATGATACAAATTACTCGACATCTTTCACCTGTGACCTGTGCAGTAAATTCTGTTTGTTAACATTCTCAAATCAAGATAAGGTGAACTTTTCCTGAACTGTTTTCGGTGCAATTCTGAATTTCTGAACCATTATAGTTCTAAAAAAATTAAACCTTTTCAAATCATTCGAAATGAGTTCAAAAGTTTGATTTTTCTTAATGCATTCTTATGGACTGGGACGTCAAACCGAAGCCTTCGCTCTAAATTAAAGCAGAACGAGAGTAATTTTGTCAAATCACATCGTTCAAACTCGATTTTCGATTAAGGTCGTGACTTGACCCCAAAAATCGAAACTTTTCTGGATCAACCTGTGAAAGTCCTTCTTCCTTTTTCTTCCTGAATCCTGGAATCCTGAGGAACTTGATGTCTGGCTTTGGTCATCTATCGGATGAAACCTTCGAAGAACAGGATTTCGGCGCGGCGACAGCTAAAGCCCAGAAATTCTTTTCGGCGACGGCGACTGGGTGTTGCGCCGTGCATTCATCGATTCTTCATGCATCCATTGAGAGTCATAAAATTGACCACACGTGGAACCCGCAAAATTCCCATCATTTGAAAGTTTGGAAGGCGCCGTAGTTATAAGTTTTGCTAATTTAGCACTTTAGCAGTCGTCCGCATGTCTTTTTCCTCATTCTAGGATTTTTAGTTAACTTTAGTTGACCAGCGATTTCTAAACGCGAACAACGTGGCCAATTGTGACGTGTCAAATTTTTCTCATTTTTCATTCGAAATACTAACAAGTTGCTTTGTTGACTGACCTCAGAAAGTGTGCACTGTGCATGTGTCCCAGTCCCAAAAGTATGACCACTAAAAGTATCTGCAAGTTGACATTTTGAATTTCAATAAATTGTCGATTCAGTCGATTGTATATTTTCTATTTCAGTCCAATTTCAATTTGGCGTTTTTATACATTTTAGGATTCTAAAATTAGAAGATTCAAGGACAATCTATCGAAATGAGGAATATACTTCTTGTCCATAAATTCACCTCGGCCAGTCCATTGCCATTACCAACTTCATCGGTTTTTTGTGCCGGTGAGAGTGGATGTCTCTTTGGTTGTATTGGAATCGGCGGTGGTGGGAGTGATGATGAGGATGGAAATTTGGAAGAAGGTGGTCTTCAGAACGGAGGAGGAAACAGCGATCAATTTCTCTCCAACTTGGTCAGGATTTCAGAGTTTAATCATATTGAGGAATTGGTGAAAAGCAATCTTCTGCAAGATGCTTTCCTCATGCAATTCATACCAAATACAGAATGCTTGTTTGTTGCCACACTTCGCGGAGCTTTCCTTCAGTATTACCTGAATAGTGAGGTAAGTCCTTAAAAACGATCGTTACGTTCATTTTAATAAAATGCTGTGCTAATGCTTACGTTTCATTTTTTGACTAGGTTGAGGAGCTGTTTCAGTCTGAAGCTGGAATATCAAACTTTTCAGTATCACCAGACTCCAGGCTTGTTGCGATCATTACAAGAGTTGGAACTTTACTTCTGCTTTCCCTTCCTGACCTTGAAATGATAGTTCAAGATGAATTAGTATCTCCAGACTTGGTTGGTGGTGACAATCCTGATATCACTCTGTGCTGGAGATACGACAGTAGATTCGTAGTTGTTAATTATTGTGATCCCAAGAATGGTGAGCTCAGCGCAATTAATTTCGCGATCACTCTAGATATTTCCTTTGAACTGATATACCTTGAATAATTTTGGTTTTGGATGATTCGTAATAACATCGAGCGTTTTGTTTTATATTGTAGAGAGAAAACTGAGAATTTATGACGACAAGGGAGCTCATGTTGCATCAACCGAGAATTCAATACTTTTGATAAATCAAATCCTGACTTGGCAATCATCCGGTGCACTAATAGCATCTTTAGAGAAATCGCCTCATGACAAGGACGGCTGTTTGGTTTCATTCTTTGAAGTGAATGGTCTCAAACGTTCAGATTTCAATCCATTCGAAGGAAGAAATGCTTCCGACAGGGGAGAAATCTTGAGTCTTTCTTGGAACACTGCATCCGATATTCTTGCGCTCAGGAAAAAAAATAAAGTTGAACTTTGGTATCGTTCTAACTATGTTTGGATGTGCAAGCGCTCGATAGCAACCTCAAGAAAGAGCGAGGAAAAGAAAAAATTGGATGACATCAAGTTCTTTGTTTGGGATTCAGAATCTCCATACAAGTTAGTCCACAAATATTATTTTAACCTAGTCAAATTGGTTTCTAATATTGTTATTCGATTGAATTCGACAGACTGTATATTGTGTTTGAGAGCGGGTTCTACTCGGCTTATGAACTTACTTTTGGCTATTCGTCTGCCAAATCTGGAGGCTCTTGCATTACAGCATCAGTTAACGCTAACATTATATATTACACCCCATTCCGGGATAACTGCGCTCCTCCACCGTATGGATTTAGTCAGGTATGCAATACTAGTCTCCAAATTTGTATTGTTAAGTCCAAATTTACACAGCGGGTTCAAGCTGAAACACCTAATTAAATTAAATTTCAAAAGAAATTACATATTGAATTTTCAGGTATCCTTCGAGTCGGTCATCAAAGAAGTTGTGGTAAGCTAAACTTTAAACTTCAAACCTACCTCAAAAACCCTTTGATTCAGAATTACCTCTCCAGCCCTTGTCCTTTTCGGTCGAATCAATTAAATTGAACGCTTTACTGTTTCTGCTTTCTCTTTCCCCCATTGGATAGAAATTTATTTTCTGCCTTGAAAATTTTGAGCTTAGCAAATAATAAAATGGATATCTACTTTATTCACAGGTTAGCAGTTTCTGGGACGGTTTCCTCAGCATTTTATCGTCGGGTAAAGTTTTTCTAGTGAAGAATAGTACTACTGGTCCTCAAGTTATCAAAGCACTAAAAAGTGACGACGATGGCCGCTTTCGAAGCTCGTACGGATGGACCTGGCCGAACTCTACCACATTATGCGGAATTAAAGAGGGAAAACTTTTGATTTGGGATTTGCCATCTGATCTTTACCAGGCAGAAGCCGGGGTTGACAAAACGATCAATTTAAGAAGTTCTCTTTCAATTAATTGTTTCTCAACCACAACGGTTCAATGGGAGTGCGAAGAGGCAGCTCATATCCTAGTTCAAAAAACAAATGGATCTTTGCTGTTGTTGAACCTACGAACGTTAGAATTCGGTGCCATAATGCGGATACCACCTAATTGCTTTAAAACAATTAAATGTATGTATCCTCGTGGGCAAACAGATGACGAGTTGAAGGCCAGCTTAATTATAATCGCACATGACCCACTGACGAGAAAATTGGAAGCGTTTCTTCCACCAAAATTTTCGACTAAATTGGCAACTGATTGCATTTCCGTCCAAACATTTGAAAATTACCTGCTTTTCACCACGATTCAAGGGTCATTAGAAATCGTGCATTCAAGCGACCTTTACAAGGTACTCCAACCAACAAGTACACTTCCGCAAGCCGTCGAAAAATACTCAAGAAAAGTAGAGAAAGGTTCTGTTGCGTTATCCTGCTGTTGGAACCAAAATTTAGAGCCGTCGCTTGTCCTTCAGATATTGCCAAGAGGAAATTTGGAAACAGTTTTTCCTCGTCCACTCGTAATTGCATCCATGAAAGCACTTCTGCGAGACGAAAAGAAGCGAAGTTTTAGCACAATCATGACAGCCATGAGGCGGCACAGAATCAATGCAAACATTTTGATTGAAGAATTGAAAAAAGTTGAAAACGAGGGACTGTACAATTTGACCTTGGAGCAGGCTATCAAGTACCTAGTGGAGGAAATTCGGGACCCGAATTTGCTTGTGTTATTTGTAACTGAACTAAGTTTTGAAAACTTGGACAGTGTAAAGACCATGAAAAATGTTTTGGAAAAACTGGCAACCAACGCTGACAAGAGAAATAATATTGCCCTACCGTATTTAGCAGCTATGGCGAAACTGGGGCACTACGAGGAAGCCTTACATTCGCCACTTATAGCAGAAGAAACGGACAGGGACAAAGTTAAGAGTCACATTAAATTTTTAAGGTAAGCAAATTTGTTTCTTTAAGCTAAGAATTTGGTTAAATCGCAAATGCGATTTAATAGGGGAATTCCCTTATTGACCACTTTCTGGTGTTATTTTGGCAGTTTCTACTCGGAAAATTCTGAAGTTCTTTACGAAGCAGCCCTCGGAACTTACAATCTCAGCTTGACGGCTGTTGTTGCAGATTGCTTAAACAAAGACCCGAAAGAGTACCTTCCAATTTTGAACGATTTGCAATCGTTGTCCCCAGAGAAAAGATGCTTCTCCATAGATAACACACTGAAGAAATACGCCAAAGCAGTCAAAAGCCTTATATTTGATACAACTGTACAACACGACGAGGTTTTGAAGTTTGTTGAGAGACATCGACTCTTTGCAAGCGCTTTGAATATTATAAATGAAAGTTCAGAAGATGATCGTAAAACAAGAGGATCTGGAAATATTGAAGTCCTAAAGAAGGAATTGCAAATATCTTACGGTCGGTCGCTAGAGAATAATGGAAAGCTAAGGGAAGCCAGTATTTTATACCGAAGAGGAGGAAATGTCTCCAAAGCGGTCGACTGTTGCATCAAATGTGCATCTTGGGAATCAGCACTAACGCTTTGCTACGAAGAAAACTTTCAACATGCCGAACTTGTGGACGTATGCAAGAGACTAATCAGCGTTTTGCAGGATCGGGAGGTCAGTAGAACTTTTGCCCTCAAAAGCAGTAATAATCAGTCGCGACTGAGGGACAGCCCGAAGGATTTAGTTTTACTGAATATCGCCTTGACATTAGATATCAAGAC
>JAQGCM010001187.1:0-16815 GCA_034699705.1 Hymenaphorura dentifera | reverse complement strand
GTTTTTCGAAACGGCACAGACTTTTTACAGAACAAGAGAGCGTACGAAATTTTTGGAGCGTTAGATGTTTTAAGGGCGGACCCAGACGAGTGACTAAAAATTCATTTCGGTCTTAAATTTTTTTTTGTTTATGTCCAAAATACTGAAAATACCTTGGCAACTGCGTACGCCACAATTCGTCCAGAGAAAATTATCTTCAGATTTGTTAACCTGTTACTTTTCTGTCATCTGTTATCACCATAGGCAACGAGAATAAATTTTGACGACCATTCCCTCATTTGCAAAATTTTATTTTTCATTGCTAGATTTAATCACAATGCTTTACATTTTTCGAAATACTCCCGAAATGTCTATTCTTCCTTGCGTGCAAGAAACAATACGGTGCTAACGCCAAATATGTACGCCGCAATTTGTCCAAAGAAAATTTAATAGTTTCAAGCTTCAATAGTTTCCAAGGCATCTTTCAAAACTATACCTACAGAATGAAAGTCAAAGATTAAATTCAGCATTACAGTTGCCAATCAGTAATCAACTCTAATTTTTTGCAGGACCCTGAGGTTGGCTATACATTGGGATGCCCTGCACTTTGTGATAATTCTTTAATTAAGGATTCGCATCACTTTAAGCTTATGGGGAAAGCACAGGTAGCTAAATCATGATTATTCCGTGCACATTTTCTGAGCAAGAACCATACTGATTCACAATTAATTGACCATTCCATATTGCAACTTTAGTATGAGCGCTACCAACGATTCGGAGCAGAAGAGTATGTTCTTCGTGAAGGTGGAGTTTTGTGTCCACAGCCGGACTGTGGGATGGGAATTATTCCAATAGACGTTGGATGTAATAAAATTGCATGTCTACATGGTTGTGGAGTAAGTCCACTAATTTGTTTAGCCAAAGTTTGGTTAAATCACACAGTCCTGACTAACTCTATGCATTTTGTGTTCTCCAAATTGTAGTTTGTCTTTTGCCGAATTTGCTTGGAAGGTTGGCACATTGGCGACTGTTCTAGAAATGATCCACTGGAATTGGCTGCTAGTTCCTCGGGTAGCAGTTCTTACCCCTTGACGAGGGAAAGAGTTGCTCTGGCACAATGGGAAGACGACACTCGCCGAGCCCTAAGGAAGTCCTTCAAACCGTGTCCAAAATGTAGGGTCGTAACGGAAAGGGCCGGCGGATGTATGCATATGGAATGTGCAAGTAAGAACATAAGAATTCAAATGGTTACTTCTCCTATTAAGTTCATAATTTTATATGAAACTTGAACAAAAATATGTCATAATTTCTCTGCAGAATGTTCCTTCCAATGGTGCTGGATTTGCCAAAATAAATGGACTCGAGAGTGCATGGGAAACCATTGGTTCGGCTAGTCGAGTTTGTAAAATTTGGCATGATTAGACTGGAGGCCATCAATTGATTTAAGAATATACCAGAGAAGTATAATCCAATTGCAATTATTGTGTACATTAAATTTTGAATATTAGCATTACTGTTTGTTTTGCTTCACAAAATTAGTAATAAATTATATATTGTTTTAAACTAGGACACTACTACGGCGCAAATTATTTGCGAGTAAATTTATCAAGGCTCAGTTCTGAGGAAGTCTGAGTAATCGTAGGTCGCAGTTGCAGCAAACATGACATTTGCATGAATTGTGTTGTCAGTCCCAAATTCCCAAATGAATGGAATTCGTTCGAATCGGACTTCGTGCAGCTCAAGGTGTGTCTCCTGATTAGATAGCTCTAAAGAGAACCTCTGATTTGTTTTCATTCAAGCCAAGCAATGTTGTCCATCCTTAGTCAAACTCGACATGATCACGAGCAAACAAGTACGTTGTTCTTGTAAAGGCGAGTGCACACTTTACTTTTTACGTTTAAAGTTGTGTGTCACCTAAGTGTTAAATTCAATGTTAGCAGTAGCCCAAGTGCACCCTTGCTGTTGCTGCGAAGGCCACTTATTAGCTCTGATCAATCATTTCTAAATTAACGTTTAACCCTCTAGAATTTTATTACGGAGCTTCTGTACGCACTCCACTCTGACTCTGAAGTAGTCGACATGATAATTCTCCTGGCCTTTGTTAACATTGAATTCGAACAAAACGCTACATGCCAGAGTGAATCAAACTTGCTCGAAATCCAGAGATAATACAGATAGATAACAACACAATCGATATTGACATTTATTTGCTTCGTACGAAATTTCATGTTCATTGTTCAAGTGTTTGCTTCACTTGATTTAGTCCAAGTTTAGTCATTGTCTGTCAGTCAGTCATGCAAAAACTGCATGGATACTTGCTACCGAATGTTTAAAAACACGAATGCGCATTTTTTTTATTTTTCAAGATAAAGACGGTCCCAGAACTGTCCAGGGGTCCATCAGAAAGTGATGAAATCTCAACTTGACTCGTTGGTTTCGTCAAAGAAATATTTACAAAAGTTTTTACACAAAAATTATTTATATTCTGTTTGTTTCTTTTTTCTTCTTTCTACACTTTCCAAGTATAGATAGCCGATCATTCCAAAGGCGAGGAATCCTGAAATTATCCATAGTTTTGGATTCACACAAACGTTGCTCCCGTTAATGTAAGCTATAATAAAGCCCACAGACTCCCAAAGTCGATAATTGCTGAACGCTGCTTCCTCATTGTGGGGGAAAATAACTCCATAGAATGCTGTATGACAAAGGATAAAATGATGTTCAGTTAAAGCAGAGAAATTAAGCGATTTGTTGTACAAAGGAAAATGTACGAATTCCGATTAAAATTACCATTAATTTGTGTTTGCCAAATTGCATCACAAACTCCCCAAAGCCCAGCAATTACAAAATAGATAATTGAATTGTCTGGAGTTGGACTCCATAAAAATAGAGTGACAATTAGTCCAGCGTTGAGAAGTGCTCCAAAAATAAAAACTGGGATTCGACCAGTACGACGAATAATTGGGCCAAATGAAACGCTAGCAAATGCATCACAAAGTCCGTAGCAAATCATAATGTAGCCAACGCGATGAACTCCCCAAGAACATGAAATGTAAGCCTAGAATTTCAAATTTGCAATCACGTCGAAATCCTCCAAAAACTTCATAAAAATTTTAAGAAAATTTCCAAAATACTACTAAATTAGTACTTGTGTATAGTCAGAGCCAAAAAATCCTTGCTCTAATCCAGACCAAATCGTAAGTGGAATGATGAGAATTTGGTAAGGATTTAGCATTTGGCGAGCTGTCGCTGTCAAAAGTTGTAGCCCAGTCAATTTTGACGATTCTCCGTCCCTCTCTAATTCACCATATCTATAGAATTTCAAAATTTTGAGATTCGTATAAAATTTTGAACACTGCAAGATACTTGTCTAAATAATTACCGAATTAATGGATCTACAAAGAGTGCGATTACTACTGCAGCAGCAATTGCGCAAGCCAAATAAACTCCAGCCAGTGTGTACTTTTTTGCATCGCTGACCTCCGTAATCGTGTCGACTACGTCCTTCGGACAGAAAGTACTCCCACATATGCCTATCGTGGTGATATTCACGTCTGGCTCATCCCCGCTGGACAAAATTTGAGAAGATATTAAATTTCCCCAAACGTTGGAACTTTGAAACATGAGGAAGAACATTCCAAAGAATCGAACTATCACAACTTCTGCATTATCTCCAATTAGACCGGCATATTCGTGTCCCAGCTACAAATTCAAGATCAAGAGTTGTACTTTGCATTGCATCATCGAAATTTTTGAGTCAACTTTTAGCGAATTTGTTGTGAAAACTTACATGAGTTAAATAAGTACATTTTGCTGACCAAAGGCAGGCTGCTCCCAATCCTAGCAGAACAGCCCCAGGAAGAAGGGTGTAAAATTCTGCATAAAATTGACACCCAATATAAATAATGTAGCCAAACGTTGAGAAACACAATGTCCATTTGACTGTGAAAGTTTGAATCATCAAAGTTGGAAAAAACATGCAGGAAAAGACCAAAGCTCCGTACAAAGTGGCCATGGAGTAATTTCCCAGACCATCCTATATTTATTGACATTTGGAGAATTCAAAATTTTAGAAGTAGTCAAAATTAAGATAATGATTGTGTTCAGAAATATTTTCTTACCACTGAGTTGATTGAACTCTGAATGACGGCCATTCCTTGAAATGCGGTGAAAAGTAGAGTAAATGATAAACTTATGATGATCACATTTCGCAACATGCGTCGACTTTCTTTGGGCTCATAAACTCTTTTCGGTTTTGCGGAAGGAACTGACCCGACGCCGTTTTGCCGGGCAACGGCGCCATTTTCTTCATCGTGGTTCACGTAGGCCGGATTTAACTCGCCCAGCTTCCCTTTGCTGGCCGACATTTTTTTCGGGTTTCAATTGTCCAGAATTTTAGTAAATTTCTTTCATAAAACTGTACGTGCTACTATTCTCTATATTCTCTAGTAAATTTATCCACAGCTGTATAAAAACCGCAGCTCAGTTTGGCAATATTACAAATGCGTAATCGGCGAATTTTTATAGGAAAGTGCGCAGATCAAACAATAAGGTCCGTATTTTGCAAAAAAAATTGGCAAGTTCAGGAGCAGTGATTTGATTGATGTTTGGGTGCCAAGCATCAATCAAACAGCGCAGTTCAACTGCGATTATTTCAGAAATGCATGGTTTTATTGTATCCCAATTTTGATAAGGTAAAATGATGATAAAAACATAATCATCTTCAATCAATTGAATTCGAAACAAGTGGCGAACGCGATGATAGGACTTAGCAGATAAATTTCTGGGCGCTGCTGATTATGCAAAATTTTCTGGAAAGCCATTTACAGTCAGCTAAATCATCGTACGAGAAGTTGATAAAGAATTTGGGTTGTGCAGTACAAATTGCAACCAAAATTTATTCGCAATTATTACTAATTGCTATTGTTGGCCTTTGCTTTCCGTGACTCCAAAAATTCCGCAGTCAAATAACCCGTCATGCCGAGCAGAAGAACTCCGACAAGTGCAAAAAGTTTGACATTCATGCAAGCGTTACTTCCATTAATGTACGAAATTATAAATCCAGTGGATTCCCAAAGCCGATGATTGCTGAAAGCAGCTTCTTCATTTTTATAGAAAATCACACCATAAAAAGCTGTATAAAAAAATTAATTCAATAGCGATATTAGACAATGAATGGCTGAATTTCTGCGAACACCGCATTGGTGAAGGTCATTAACCGTTTAATTGAGTTTGCCAAATCCCATCAGCAATTCCCCACAGTCCAGCAATCACAAAAAATACGATTGGAGCCGAAGGGCTTGGTTTCCATTGGAATAAAATGATAATCGCTGACAAATTTGTGAGTGCAGCGAAAACAAAAACAGGGACTCTGCCCACTCGGCGAATGATTGGTCCAAAACTAATTGAAGCAATCGCATCACATACCCCATAACAAATTATGACGGAACCAATGTGGTGAATCCCCCAAGCACATGATACAAAAGCCTTAAAAATATTCAAAAATTAGAGAACTTTATTCATTGATAACTGAAATCGAAATCTCATGCAAACCTGAGTAAAATCAGCACCAAAAAATCCTTGCTCCATCCCAGTCCAAATCGTGATCGGAATTATGAGCAACTGGTATGGTTTAATCATTTGGCGCCCAGTCGCTGTTAAAAGTTGACAACCAGACAACTTTGAAAATTCTCCACGTCGATCATTCTCGCCATATCTAATTTGCCAAAACTTTAAAAATGGCACGGGAGGTCAAAAGCAATTTCTGAAATTGGCAGCAATGGAATTACCGAAACAGTGGGTCAACAAAGATGGCCACGACTAAGGCGGCAGTTCCAGCACAGGCCATATAAATTCCAACAAGGACATAAAGTTTGGACTGGTCAATTTCTTCGAGAATTCCAGCCTTAGCATCAGACGGGCAAAACGTGGCACCACAAACCGATATATTTCTTGGAATTACTGATCCTCCAGTCGACAAAACTTCAGAAGATATAAGGTTTCCCCAAATCTCAGAACTTTGATAGGCCAGGTAAAACATTCCAAAGAAACGAACAATGACATCGTCCGGGCTCTCCCCGATTTCGCCAGCATATTCTCGTCCAATCTGTTCCAAATTAGGTTAAAAATTAAATTATCTCGAGTTGCTTGTATAAATCTGAAAAACATTGTTTCTGCTCAACTCAACCCACATGTGTCAAATAGGTGGACTTAGCTGACCAAAGTGGTCCGGCAGTGATTCCAAGAATCAAAGCTGCTGGAATCAGTGTGTAAAATTTGGCATGGAATTGTGCACCAATATAAAGAATGTATCCAAACATGGAGCCCACGAGAGTCCATTTGACAGTAAATTTTCTAATCAGCAAAGTCGGCAAAAACATAGACGAGACCACTATGGCGGCATAAAGTGTTGACAAAGAATAATTCCCAAGTCCATCCTTTGGCGAGAAATAGTCAAAAAATATCAGATCACAGTTTTAGTAAGTCGGCATTCTGCGTGAAATCGAATTTTTACCACTGGATTGAGTGACGATTGAAGATTTGCCATACTTTGGTAAGCAGTGAAGAGGAGAGTAAAAGCAAAACTTATCACAGCAACATTTTTGAGCATTCTTATTCGTTCTCCAGGTCCATAATTTCTCGTCGGTTCAACTTTTTCGGATTTTCGAGCAACACAAATCTCCGCCGGGTTTCCATTTTCTTTGTCATTGAACACAAAAGCTAGATTTAACTGCCCTGCTTTGACTTTATCGGTAGGCATTTCAAAATGCAGCAAACAAGTCTGCGCGGCAGCGAAATAATGTTTTTCACTGCCGAATACTGATTGACGATTGAACTGAACAATTTTGGATTCAAGATTCCAATTCGAAAAAATGTGGCGAAGTTGTAAAGTAACTCCTTGTGAGTTGTAGACAACATGCTAATTTCTATTGAGCGATTAGTTAAAAAACCGACAAGAGTTTAATGAATCCTCCTCTCTCAAACTTTGACACTTGTAAATCTTTCAGGACCTTGGAATAGGTGTTAATAGGTACTTAATTAATCGTGCTTCTGAGCTCACATAAAAGGGAACTGATTATACACTGGACTCTATAGAATAATTAGACAGTTCAGAAACTCAATGAAACCTTAACTTTTACGAGTCTTAATTAACACCGCGTTTATTGTCCAAAATTTAATTTAATAATTTGGACAAGAATTCACGGAAATTTTCTTTGCCGGCAAACTTTATTTCCTATTCAGAGTCATGATTCAGAATAAATTGCCACCCAACAAAACGAATAATTGATAATTGAGCTTGTTGTGTGTATGTGTGGCACATATTTTATTTCGAATTTGACAGTTTAGTCTGCGTGTTTCAATTAATCTCTATTAAAGTTGCTAGTTCAGCTCTCATTTTTCCGCTTCCGTCTCTCCAAATATTCTACTACCAAATATCCGGTCATGCCCAGCAACAGAACTCCGAGCAGTGCGAAAAGTTTCGAATTTATGCAAGCATTACTCCCACTCACATATGAAATGATGAATCCTATGGACTCCCAAAGGCGATAATTGCTGAACGCCGCCTCTTCATTGTGTAGGAAAATGACTCCGTAAAGTGCTAAAAGTCATAATTTCATTCGTTAAATTAAAGTTGCTTGACGTTTGGTTAATGAATGACTGACTAACCATTTATTTGAGTTTGCCAAATAGCGTCAGCAATACCCCAAACGCCGGCGATGACAAAGAAGACAATTGGGGTGGAAGGGTCGGGCTTCCAAAGAAATAAAACGATGATCATTCCGATGTTCAGAAGGGCTCCAAGAATAAAAACAGGAATTCGTCCCATATGACGAATAACTGGGCCAAAACTAATGGAAGCTATAGCGTCACACACGCCATAGCAAATCATGACATACCCCACGCGGTCAATGCCCCAAGCGCACGATATGTAAGCCTAAAAATTAAAGAGCAAAGCCAATTTTAGACATTCTTGCAAGATTTTTAATTTTTGTGATCAAAATTATGTTTGTTGAATTACTTGAGTGAAATCAGCCCCGAAAAACCCTTGCTCCATTCCAGACCAAATTGTTATAGGAATGATGAGCACCTGATAAGGTTTTATCATTTGACGCCCAGTTGCAGTTAGCAGTTGAACACCAGATAATTTTGAAGATTCTCCAGTCCGCTCTTTCTCTCCGTATCTAAACAGAAAATTGCTCTGGTTAGAATTTTAGAGAAATGCTGAAATATTCGGGATTTAATCGACAAAATGATCATTACCTGAGCAAAGGGTCGACAAAAATGGCAACCACAACGGCCGCCGCTGCTGCACAAACGATATAAATCCCTGCCAATGTATAAAGTTTGGTAGGATCAGTTTCTTCAATGGCCCCGGCCTGTGCATCCGACGGGCAAAACGTTAAGCCACAGACCGTTATGTTTTTCGGAGGTTTGGATTCTCCTGTGGATAAAATTTGTGATGAGATAAGATTTCCCCAAATCTGAGCACTTTGGAAGGCCAAGAAAAACATTCCAAAGAAACGAACAATGATAACTTCAGCGTTGTCAGCAATTTCGGCAGCGTATTCATGGCCAATCTAATAATTTCAAAAATGGTGTCTACACTAAGCTAATCAAATTTTTCGAAAATGTTCATTCCGATAATCTCGAAAACTTACATGTGTCAAATATGTGCACTTTGCTGACCAAAGAGGAGCTGCTCCAAACCCGAGGATAATCGCTGCAGGAATTAACGTATAAAATTGTGCATAAAATTGAGCTCCGATATAAAGAATGTATCCAAACATTGAGCACACGAGCGTCCATTTGACTGTGAATTTTTGGATAAGTAAAGTTGGTAAAAACATGGACGAAATGACGAGAGCTGCGTAAAGTGTTGACAAAGAATAGTTTCCGAGTCCATCCTGATACATAAAAAATAATTGGAATATCAGAAAATTAATTTATTGCTGAAAATTGCAATACAATTTTGTTCTAAATTTTAAATTTTACCACAGGGTTGAGTGAGGTCTGCAAATTTGCCATACTTTGGAAAGCAGTAAAAAGTAGTGTAAACGAAAAACTAATCACAATCACATTTTTGAGCATCCGTCTACTTTCACCTGGCTCATAAATTCGTTTCGGTTTTATTTCCGGTGTCGGTGCTGATAATTTTGATGAGTTTATTTCCGGAAGTCCGTCAGATTTGCTGACGCTAAAGTCAAACCCCAACCGTAATCCATTTTCAAGATCTTCATCGTTAGTCACATAGGCTGCATTGAGCTGTCCAGTTTTTCCCTTACTACTATTAACTGGCATTTTAAGTTCAACTGCGTTAACAGGCAACAAAAACTACGAAAAACTTTAGTACAAAAGTGTAAAAAAAAAGAGCAAAATATTGCTGAAAGCTGATGAATATTGATGAAGATGTAGCACGTCTGGCGAGCATTTAATCTGAACTACCTGGTTAAACAAATTGCAAGTTCATCTTAAGTTCAATCGTCACGTCACAAATTATGTATTCTGACTTTGCTTTCAATTCGTGGAATAGAAAACAACGTGTGTTCGTTTATTAGGAAATACATTGCTTGCAAGGCTCCCACCTTCCCACATGGGCAAGTACATCTTTTTAATAAGGAATCAGATTCTACTGAATTCACTCATTTAATTGGAAGTTGTAAAAGTACGACGATCTTTTATATGGCATTTGTTGCCAAACAATAGCGCAAATCTAGTCAAAAACGATGACTGGATTGTGGAAGTAGTGGAAGTGCCAGATGTAGTGTTCAATTCAACTTAAGACAAAAGATCAACTTGACTTCTATTCTAGCTTAGGAAAGCTCTGCAAAATTCTACGCAAAAGGCGAAAAACGACCTTGTGTTACTAGTGTACAGTAAGTAGTGCAAAACTGAACTAAAGCAGGGATATTCTAATTGCATTTTTTATAGTGACTTGCAGTACTACCACGAAGTCATTGTTATTATGAAATTTATCGAGCTATTAATTTCGTAGTTACATATTTAGAGAAGTACAGAACTGAGTGCATAAAATTCTAGCAAATAAAATGAAATATTGCAGCCACTTCCTAGTTCCATCACCATCCGTATCATTCGCATTGCAATTGCTTTCGCAGGAAATAATAGTTTTTGTTTTCGATACAAATTAAAGTATTGGCGAGGTGCGGCTGTGGCAAAATCATTCAAGTAATTATGACGGCTTGCGAATAAACAGTGCATTTTTATTAAGTATGGATGAATTGAACTTGGACAGAGTGTGATGTTGAATAATCCATTTTCATGGCTAAACTGCATCGGAGCAATATGTACTAGCTTTTCAGCTCTTTTCTGCATGAAGTTCATCAGAGCTGCATAACCTCACCCAAGTCAGTTCTTGGATAACTTTATGCCGGAACTCTTGAAAATTATTGTGACAAAATATTGAAACGCTGTAATCGTTTTTATATCAAAGAATTAATCCTTTTATCTCTTCACTGGAAATTAGCGCAGAGCCAGAATGAAACAATGACCAGCAATTCCTATTGGGATTTGCATTTACCAATTTTCAGTTAGTAGGAATAGGAAGCTCGGATTGCGATCGTAAAATATTATGTAGTATTGGATTTGAATTGTTTTAAGGTCTCGAGAAATGGTAAAATTTGATTAGAGACAATTCCAATCCTTGCCAAAATGCTAATGCTAATCGTCCTTTTGTTTGCTCTTTGCTGACGCAAAAGTACACAAATTCAATGCAATGTTCTGGGAATAGGTGAAAGTGTTCACGTGCGTGTATATGGTTAACTCCTACATTGAACTTTACGCAAAACTTGGTCACACTTTCCTAAAACAATTAAAGTACAAATTGAGTGGATGGAATTCTCGGAATTTTCAATTTAGGAAGCTGCACTGACGTACAACAAAGACAAATTTTCACGCATTTCAATTTATTATTTCCATTCAGATTTCTGATCAATCAAAATATAAAAAGTTCACAAAACTCATCCCCTCATATTCTGATTAATTTATTGTACTCAATCAAATAATTTGAATCTTCGTCAAAGTAGTCTTCGTCATCATTTTTCACCGCAGCAGTTGGATTTGAATAAGTTTGAAAAACCTTTGGATCATATTGTCGATGTTGTACAGAATTTTCCGAATAATCGTCCCCAACTATTGTAAAACTGCAATCTCGAATGAGCCCAACATCTCTGTCTTCCAAAAGACCGAAGGAAGCAAAAGTGAGGTCAACAATTCGCCCTGGAATAAATGGCCCACGATCATTGACGCGAACGTCAACAGTTTTGCCATTGGCTCCATTCTTGACTCGAATGATTGTCCCAAACGGAAGTGTTTTATGGGCAGCCGCCATTTCGAATCGGTCGAATCCTTCGCCGTTAGCAGTTGGCCATCCGGGCGGAATTTCACCTTCCGCACCGTACCATGAGCAAATTCCAGATTCTTTGGATTAAAAAACAAGATTAGAAAATATAACTAAATTCGCAAAAAAAAAAAAACCAGTTTTACCGGTCATGCAAAACTGTATCCCGGCAGAAATGAGTAGAATTCTGAGATAAAAACTTTGCAACTGCATTTTGCAAAATTCAAAGACAAAGATTTCAACAGCAAAATTGAGATCAAGAACGGAATGGAAAGAATTGTGAAAGTCATCATTGCTTAAATACTGAAAATTCGGTTTAGTTTCAAGTCGTAAACCTGGTTTCCAAAACCGGTATAATTTGTCATGGATATTTCGGAAATGCATCACGCAAGGATTTCAGTTAATCATTCTTGTGTGATAAACACTTGCAACACAAACAAATTACTCAATTGTCAGTTGTTTAATCTCTGGCAATGCTGCTAAACCACAGCTTCCACTTTCTGCAGAAATTAAAGCAAAAAATAAGAACACCTGCTTTGTTCCAAGATCAAGAAAGACAGACTTAAGGCACCTTGCAGTCTGACGAGCATTTCAATTGGAAAAGTCAAAGATCATTAGCCAAATCTTCTTCATTTGGAAAAGTTGTCGAACATTTTTTTGGTACTAAAATGTAACTTTTTTTGTATGAATTCATTTTAATTGTATACCTGCAACCATGTACAATGTTTTTGCGTAACTTAAGAAAAATCCTTTGTCTTATATGGAAATGCAAACATGAAAGTAGGGAATGATTGCCTCGTAAAAATAAGTTGCCAAAATCAATGAATAAAATATTCACTTTGCTTTTCAGATCTCTGGAATCTTCTCGTCGTCCTAAGGCTACAAATAGTTGCAATTTCATTATTTAAGCACTTACTGGTGAGAAGTGCAATTTTTGAATCGGGCCTTGCTTGCATTAAAACGACATGAATTAGATCGGACCAATAAACTAAAACCAGGTTTTGCAAAAGTGTGGTGGAATATACTCTGTCGAATGCAGGTAACGCAGAAGCAGAAATAAAAGTTAAGCGCACTAATTCGACGACTTAGGTTTTGCGTCATTGAGATATTACCAAACAAAAAATTGTAAACACGCGTACGCGTAGTCTTTGATCGTCAGCAAGATCCAATTAAATTTGGATATTTTTCTATAATTTATAACGGGTGGTTTGCTGCTAAAAATAAAAAATTGCTCATAAAAATCCAATGCGTTTGGATACAAAATCTGCAACATAAAGAAGATCTCCGACTGCAGAGTTCACTCAACCGTGGATGTGTCCGACGGCTGCCAATCATTGTGCTAATGAATTTTTTTCGCAAATTAATTTATATGTGAAAAGTTCAACTAAAAACGTCAAATTGGATTCAAGCTGCTGAGCGCTGACGCTGACTCAACTCAACCTACATCCATTGCATTCCAAAAATTATTATTTTGAAAATATTTTTATGCCGACGCACGAATTAGGAAGGATGGATACGGATATAGCGCGTTCGGTTCCTCGTGAAACTCGTGATAAAATAAACGAAATTGATTTGCAAATTTGTTATGCTTGATGAAAGCACTTTTGCTAAATAAAACGAATAAAACAGAAACATATTTTGGAAAACAAAAATACTGGTGTACCACGATTTATTAAATCCACAAATAATTCAACCCGTAAAAAGTACAAATTGAATGAAAGCATAAGAACCAAGAATTTTTCTACACATTTTGCAACAAAATGGATCAAATTATGAGCGGATGTTCGTGTTTTTGTACTGTCTGATCCACAAACCAGTTACTCCAAATTTGAGTTTGAAAATCAAAATACTGAAAGACCGTCAACTAAAAGCCTGTTTTTGTTTCGCTGACAAGTTTTTACATCTAGAATTAGTTCGAAAAATTGTAATATTAGAGAGCACATTAAACTTTTAGCTAGAGATGATGTTTGGGCTAAATCACTTGGGTTTGGAATGTGGAGTTAAAGTAAATCACACGATATGTTTTGGAAGTCCCTGCATATTTAGGAGCTTCTCTGTTGAAGAAACATTTGTTGGGCCTGTACCAATTTTTGTATGAATAATATAGCGTAAAGCATCAGCGGTCCAAGGCTGTCGGTATGCAACGGATGGCAAACTCTAAAACACAAAAATAATATGCATTAGTATGATAAAATGTATCGACCACTCAAATGAAATCATTTTAGCGGCTGCAGCATACACTACAAACTGGCTAACCGGTTCGACGAACACCCTAACCTTGCTCATTCTATAATTTATTGGATTAGATATTTGGAATAATAAATCCGTGTGTGGTAAGTAAAATCTTATCCACCGAAACACCAGATAGAAAACAAGGGCGTGGGAAAACTGACGCTCTAAATTATCCAAGAAATATTATTTGCAACCAAGCATTATGCATTAGTTACCTGAATAGCCAAAGGTTCGATTTCAACTGGAATTCCTCTCAAGTATTCCTCTTGCGGTTGTCTCGTGGGGAAAGCAAGGTTTACAGCAGCAAGGACTGTCGATACATTTTCTTCTAACAAATAGAGGCACGCGTTTGGGCCGGCATCGTAAGTATAGCAAACCTGGGAATTAAAAATAGTCAGACAACTGAAAAATCTGCCACCGCCGCGCCGTCCAAAATTCAAAACTCCAATTTGTGTCGAAAATATAACTTCGTGGGATTAGGTTGAAATTAGCAATTAAGTTTCTCAAGATCGAGATTAGCACAAACAATGTACTTCGCAAATCAGGCCATCCCTTTTACGTAATATTGTTGACGCTAATCATTTATTTTGAGGTCACACTTCAGACTTCAAGATTTGACTAACTATCAGAAGTGGTACTCACGCTAGACTCTGGAATATAGCCGGTAGGAATTTATAATAGAAAATTTCGTAAAAGTACTCACAATATTTTTCCCAGCGTCATGATTGATTTGATGAACGAGGTCAGCAATTGCGTGAGAGACGTCATTCATGTAAACGCAAGTCGGAAAAGTATCAAGACAAACGGCATGAAACTGATTGCTATCTCTCATCGTTACTTCAGCAAAAGTTTGGAAATCTCGTTGTAAGATTGCCTTGGTAATTTTTTCAATTGCTTCCGGAACACATTTGGCAACACGATGCTTCAAAAGCTCGCTAGTTTCAACGCTATTTTGCATTCCACTCGTACTGCTCGTTTTCTTCTTGTTATCACTCACCTGGAATTCCAAAATTCAATTTTAGACATTGCGCGACCAGAACGTTACTAAAATTTTGGGGTATTTGTGATACCACTAAAATGAGAACACGCATTTCCGGCCAGTGATTCTCGTCCACAATTTGTTTGGCAACAGAATCCAGACCATCTGGTGATTTTCCAGCCACCCACTGGACAAATCCACCCTCGACACTTCGACAAGCACTACCAGAACCTTGTCGAGCAATTCCAGAAATATCATCCTTAATTCCATAGAGTTGCGCCAAGGAATACACTAAATTTATAAAAATTTGACTGAATTCCTGTTGATTTTGACATTCTAATTTTGCATATCCGTTTCATTATACCTAAGCATGCGTATCCAGCTGCTGAAGATGCAAGTCCAGCTGCAGTGGGAAAATTGTTCTCAGAACAAATGTGCACGTGCCAAGAGAGTTCCTCCGAGGTCAAATTTCCTTGTGACCTTGCTCTGGCCTTGACTGTGAAAAGAGGACAATGAAAATTTATGAATGAATAAAGGCTGTACAGTGAGTGATTAACAATCGAACAGGCCGAGTGACGACAATCAAATAAGTTTTTTGACGTTCATTTTTCAAACCCAAAACCCATTGTGTTTGACGCTGACATTTGCTCAAGGGAATCATTCTTGTTATAATGCAGTAATAACTGGTTAATTTATGTCCCATCGTGCCATTCATAACATAGGGAATTAATTTGCGATTATTTCTTTTTCACAAGGTTTTTGTAACTTACTTTCTGCAAGGCAATTCTGGAGTCTCTGATTATCAAAAGTTTCTTCTTTTCCGTTCAACCACATTCGATCTTTATAGAAACTTGGGTCAATGGCTACCGTAGTTTTCGCACACATCTAATTCCAAGAAAATCGACAAGTTAGGGTGCAATTTAAAAAATTAAACAAAATTTTGGCAGTGATTATTTGTGCACTCATGCAGTATTAATACATTTTTAAAACAAAAAATAATTTTGCCAGTTACCCCTAATCTAAGGAAAGCATTTTTCGCAAATAAAGTATGCTTAAATGAAGGAATTGACTTACTTGATCGGTACTCAAAGTTCCACTCAATGAATCATTTAATGGCAGAATCAAATTTTCATCTCGTTTTCCCCCTTTAGAAAAAAATCGCAAATTAAATTGCAAACAAAGTTTTGCAAAATGAATTTCTACTCAAAGGTTTGCAAGCATATTTTAAAAACTTACAGTACTTGATGACTGCAATATTGACCGGAGCAATACACGTTGCAAATTTCATTGGCATTGTTAAATCCTAAAAAGAAAATTGCAAATGCAAAACTGGCATTAATAGAAGAATAGGGGCCTTTTTGAGTGCAAATTTATCGCTCTAACCTTTATCTAAAAAAAGGGAAAGGACTTACTGGTTGATGAAGGTTTGCCGGTTGCAATTATTTGCAATTTGTAAATTGGAGATATCTATTTCTTTTGACGTCTCTGCAAAGACTGCCAAATACTGTAAAAGTGCAAAGAAATAATACACTTCTTAACTTTTTGTGACGTGTTTCGAGTTCGACCAAAAAAAAATTAGTTGTGAGATTGAATGGTTGCTCTGAATTTCCTATGACGTCACATGCCTTATACTTTAGCAAATAGCATTGATTAGTTTAGTGGACTGGACTGCATTGGAAAACGTGAGAAAATGATTAAGAGCATGAGAAGACCTAACTTCAAAAGTACAAGGAAATCCACCTGGAATTCTTCCTGTTTGCCTGTTAAATTTTAACCCGTCTTGTCTCTGTAAGAGGAAACAAGGGCATAACTATTACACAACAATACGAATACGATCAGTGTGATATGACGTGCAAGAGATGTAAAGATTTAAGTTACAAATGGACTGCGATTAAGTCATTTCATTGTATGGCAAAGGAATTCGTTGCACGGTTCTAGTTTTCCACCAAACGGGAAGGCCGATTACGATCACCCCATAATGTCAATATTTTTATAAAAAATACAAAATTGAAATCAACTTCAAGAATTGTTTACATAATACAAAATCTCAATCTTAGAATTATATATTTTTAAGAAGGCGTCTGCCACTCTTTGTGTACAGAGTGCCCAGAGCACGGGACGTGGACCCCCCTTCTCGCGGTGCTCCGCTTCCTCCTACCGGAAGCCATGGCCTTGCATAGCCCTAGCTTCCGGTCCGAACAACCTGTGAGTGGGACTCTCCCCTTTGTGTAAACGGTTGATGACACGTCCTCTTAGCATCCTACGCCAC
>JAQGCM010001186.1:0-16827 GCA_034699705.1 Hymenaphorura dentifera | reverse complement strand
AAATGCCGTCAAGTCGAACATAAGGACTTCGCTACGCTCCGTTCGCTTCGCTCACTTCGCTTCGCTCGCCCAAAAATGACACCGGGCATTTCGACTTTCGGTTTGACGTCAACCTCTCTCCTTGACAATGTTGACGCACACAAAAGAGTCTTTTGAAAAGACTCTTGGGTCGAACTAATCAATTAATTAAAGAATCCTGCTCTGCTGACGTGCGTCTAATCAAAAGAACCCTTAGTAAATTTCCAAGACCAACAAATAACATTGACTGGATTAAAAGATTCCATTCCTATGGTTAGTGAGACGGATCGGATAACATGGGAGTCGAGTCTTTACATTGTGGTTGACTCCTTTGATTTGATTTCAACATCTGACGCAAGTGAAATCCGTGTTGTTTTCTTAATCTTAATACGCTGTGGTCACTAGAGAATAACCAGGGTAATACCGAAGGCAGCTCAGATTCAAGGGTATGAATGGTCTTGAGCTTGTCTGGAGTCCTAGCCAAAGTCTTGGTCAACATGTACTTGAGCAGACTTTGGAATTAGTCTTGACCACAAAGACGATGAGTGCAATGTGGTGCAGACTCCTTAAATAAATGATCTACGCAGTTAGTCAGGACAGACATGGATTACACAAGTTCATGAGCAAAGCGACCAAATGTAAAATCGTAAGACTTGGAAAAACGAATTACGGAAATTTTTTACTCAATTTCATGATCAGGTTCGCGAGAGAGGATGACGGAGTCACGACGTATGTCCTTTGTAATCATTAATTGAATGTCAACCTCCCACTCTAGCGATTGAGTTACACTGTTGCATGCATGATTATGGCGGCTACTACAAGCAGCTCTGTGATTGCGTAAAAGAATTGACAACATTTCTAGAGATAGATCAAAGGAGATTGCGATCTTATGTAAGAACATTGCAAACGGAGGAAGTTCTTCCAAATATTTTTACATTTACTTATGTAATATCTATGAATTTTTCTGGCGGTGGGTAGGATAATACACATACACAATGCACACATGTCAATTAAATATGCGAACATAAGTTTTGATAGGGAATAAGCCCGCACTGGTTAAGATCTTGCAGACGCAACGCAATGCAAGGGTAGGAGCAACGCCTCCAAGGCACAGATTATGAAGAGAAAAAAATAAATGAAAAGTTACTTCGAAAGCAACCTGCAAGTTGACACTTTCTCCAGTCTCAGCCACCCATCCTATGATTCCTTTTCCCCATGGAATTTGGACAATATTGTCGTTAGTTTGAGACGGCAATATGTTGGCTCCGGAAGGGACATCAAATACCTGCAAAGTCAGCAGTTAGCGGGATAAGTGCATGTTCACAAATATTTCACTTGGGAGTTGGTGAAGGTGATTGCAATGCATAGTTAGAGCTAGAAGCTAGAGCTAAACACCTAAACTAATTTATTTCATGAGGCTGATTTTCTCTAACTCAACTCTATTGTGTCGCACCCTAAGTTTCTAAGAAAGTTTCTGCAAACAATTAAAATGAGTCGTCCCAGTGTGAAAATCGCTCCTCTGACGTCGAAAACTTTCACCGACACCACCCACCTGTGCAATTGTCGGCCTTAAAAATGCTAAAAATAGACTTTGCTCAAAGGGGGAGAAAAAAGTGTTACCTTTGAGACGAGGACTTGTTTTCCTTTCGGCCCTTCGACGAGGAACAAAGAAGCACCGTCAGCATCCATGAGAACTGTCAAGTTCTCAGTAATCTTATTCGTTAAGCTCTTGAGATCCAGATCATTGGCAATGTCTTTAACGACGTCGAGGAAAAATGCCCTCTCATCCATCCTCTTCAATTCACGCTTGATTTCAAGATTTTTTGAAGCGTAGCGTGGTAATTTCACCTTCAAACCAAAACAAAGACAAAAATTCTAAAAAAAAGTCATTCAAAATCCTTGCGGCGTTTCCTCTTCCTCCTCCTCCTCTCAAAAAGTTCTTGTTTGAAACACACACGGGTTGTTCACGACCCAATGAACAAGAAACACTCAAGGCAAACCACCAAACGAACATCAAATGTTCCTTTCAAATCTATGAGCCCCCCATTCACACTAACTAACCACACTTTCTCCGCTTTCTCCAGAAAGCCAAAATTAAAAAGTTGTTTCCAACGCCAAACCGCTTCCCTCCCTGCCGCCCCTGCCCCCAACTCTTGCATTCCATTACATTGGAACTTACCGCACGAACCGTTCCCATTTCCTGCACACTCTGGCCATACACAAACATTCGTCTTAATTAACTTAATTAGACCATCCAGTTCAATTTATTCATAACCCAAATAATTTCCTAGTACAAGTACGCCAAGCGAAAAGACTTCTCCGCTCTTCTCCGAACTCATGCATCGCACAAAACCTCAAACTTTTCCTTTAAACTTCTAATAAATTTGTGGGTTTGACAAATACAAATTTACATTTAGAAAGACTTCTTTGGATTCTTATATTTGAATACTAGGAGAGATTTGTCATAATTTGGCCTGACTTTCTTTGGAATATTGTGAAAAGGCTTGTATTCTTGTGAAGGTTTTTGAAGGACGAGTTGAAATTTGAGACTCGATACTGAGCAAAATGTAAATGTATAGAATAATTGAGCATTTTCTCCCTGGTGGGAAAAAGATCAATTGACGAAACCGGACCATCAGGGATTTTATAAATAAAAGATTTGTTACAAATTGATATAGTGTGTTCTTCAAATTTTGAAAAGTGGGCTTAGACGACAAGTGCAGTCTGAAAAGTTTGTAATTATATTTAGGGATCGCCCGTCCAATAATTCACACGAAAGGGTACCCACCATGGTTAGAAATCTGTGGTAAGTGGCAGGAATTCTGTGGACAAGTAAGTGTGATTAATGGTCATGTATTCTTGAGAAGGGTTGCGGAAAAAAACAGGAAGGAAGTGATAAACTGGCAAGGACGATAGTGACGTTGGAACAGAACCCCCTCAAGGGAATACGCATTAAGACAAAGGCGGTAAGAGCGCGGCGGGGAAAAGGGGTCTCTCTTTTTCCGCCGTATCGAAGTCTAACTAGTCAAACTGTCGCTTGTAAATTTGGCGAACGATTTTTGTTCCAGAAAAAAATCTGGTCTGCTGATGCTGCTTTTGTCTCCTTACCTTGGACTCAATGAGAAGTGAGAGAATGTTAATGGAGTTTGGTGGGAGTGAAGTATATTTTCGCATCTCTTTAAGGCTGGATCTTCTCGAGGCGCTATTTGGCAGAAATCCTGGAGAACTTGGACTACATGATCCATCCTGTGTTTGAAAAACACTGCGACTTTTGGCACGAGCAAAGTCATTTCGCAAGGATCTCTTTGAATTGGATCTCCGGTGTGAGAACCCTGTGGTGATAATCAAGAGATACGAACCTTAGCAGGGAAGATGAGTCAAAAAGAAGAAGAGTCGAACTCCAAGTTCAATCTCATACGTATAGCTTAAACTACTACTACAAACCAGCACCACCACCAAGACTAAAAAACTTTTTCCCACTTTCAGCACCCCTCCATGAACTCCGTCAACCTATAAATTAGTACCAGGAGCCAAAAACAGACTGTTCTATTTAAAATGGTACTAATACGCTTTCCATCCCAAACAGCATTCAATCAACTTGTTCCTCTCGCCGCTCGCTCCTCAATTGAGAACAGAATGAATTCATGGAATTGGAATGAATTTAAACTTGTTCTTCCAAAACTCAATTTTGGGCTGGAATCAAACTAAATGCAGGCATTGAATGAGAGTTTCATTCAAACCTTTTGCGAACGTCCTATTTTTAGAACTTTGTTTGTCTCTATTCAACACTGGATGTAGTAATTTGCCACAGGTTCCATTTAATTGGGTATTTGGATTAACGTTGAGATTCATGAGTACGAAGTACCAGAGTAAACTTTTGATAGAAAGTTCAATATTGCCACCCTCTCATTTAGAAGAGTTCTTAGTTCTCGAATTTGACTCAAACGGAGTGACTTTTAAGACTACTAGTAAGTCTTTAGATCAAGTTGTGAAATAGTTTAGTTTTTGATTTTAGCAAACCCAGCAAATTTGTTAAGTCGCACATTCGTGCTCTGACAGAGAAAATTGGCTGAACACTCTTAACTTAAAACTTCTCTTTGTTTGCAATGGGGAGAGGGGGTTGTCTATATCAAACTGTGCAATATTAAAAAGAGTAAAATACCTAAAGGTATGATCGAGTACTTGAGTGCACACAGTTTGAATTTGATAAAATATCCGTGCTTTCACCTTTCACTTTCACTTTCTTGACTCTTTCAAATAATCGAATTTGTAATATTAATGACATGTCGCTGAAATACTGTCTTGGACAAATTCATTTGATTTGCAAGATTGCTGACTAGGTTGGCACGCTCCTAGTTGTACTTCTATTTGCACTAATGCTACTGGAAAATGCTGCTAAATTATTTAAAAGTCATTCCAAGTTATAAAAAGTGAGCAGCGACTCCGGTTCTTCACGGCTTGGGGTGCTTACTCGTACAGAAAAATGTGCAAAAGAATGTCAAAGTAACCATTTTGGTCGTCTTCACGTGAACCTGTGAAATCATGGAGTCGTTCAGCTGGAGAAAGTGGAGACAGCGTTCCTGAGCCAGCAGAAGCTCCTGAGGCTCCAGACGCTCGTCTTGATGAAGAAGCTGAAGAAGCGTTGAGGCGAGAGTCACTTGGAGTCAGAGTGGCTGACGTCGGATTTGGTCCCAAAAATACAGGTGACCGCAGATCTGGAATGATATTTATTCCCTCTCGAACGCTCAGGAACCCATGGTCCACTAGCCAATGGTTGACCAAGCTCAGGTCACCCTATCAGACAAACATAAATGTCAGAATGAGCTCCTTGTACACGTGAGACATCCACTGAATATTAAATGAAATTTCCCCCAATAGGACCGTGCTATGAATAATATTTCTCATGTCCAGTCCCGGAAATCAATTTTGCTGTTTCCGCATGTTTTAATTAACATGTTAGATTAGCGAAATTCCTCCTTCCGTTCTGCTAGCGATTTAAATAAACCAAGGGTTGCTTTTATTAATTTCACATTTGTTTTCTTGGGCCGGTCACGTCGAGTTGTAGGAATAAATTGAATACATACATAGGGCCGAGCGTAGGAGGGAGGGATTCAACTTTCTTTTTCTAGGCTAGAATTAATTAATAGGCTTTCCCTTAATCAATACTCTAAACGTATGAGTGTAGCATGCGTGTATGCATTGTATAATTAAATATTGTGCTCCACTGCGTACTTACCATTCTCAAGTTGAACCCCCTTGTGGAAGGGACAGTGCAGCGGTTCAACTCGGCTGCTCTAGTTATTTACATTATAGTGATGGCAAGTTATGTAAATAGCTCTAAAGCTCCAAGCATTTTGTACCTACACTTATAAATATAGAAAACGAGAAAACCTGTATATGCTGTGCTGTGTTTGCATGTGAGCAACAAATTTCAAAACTTTTGAATTGCATTAGTAAAAGTAAATTCCGTTTCCTTCTAGGAAGTATGAGCGTATGGCCAAGTAGGGTGCTTAACATTTGTGAGCGAGTGACTCATGTTTTATCAGCCATGAGAAAATACAAAGTGAGATTTTATAGTTCATTTTCCGCACGACATTACGAAGAATTAGTTTTTGTTTACAAATTGCAATGCTTTTCTCCCAAGATTGGTCGGAAAGCGTGCGGTGTGCTATCTGCTATAGATTTCTTCGCAGTTCGCACTAAGATTTACACAAGACATTTCTCCTTCAATTCCGTAAACTTCTTATTGCGTAATTCAGCTCGCTTTGATTACTCATTGTGTCAATCTGGTTACTGGGTTTAATGTATGTATTGCTCATTGCTCGTAATTTTGAGGCTAATACGAGTAGGAGTACTTTGGAGATGGAAATCAAATTTATCCTATCATTAAGTAGCATTGATTTCAAGTTCTGAAGTCCACCCACACCCATGGTTAGAAATTTGCACTACGCTGCACCTACTGCTACTTCCTTTGCATTTTGCCTGTTTTCTCCCACTTACCTTTCTAAGAAAATATTCGCGGAAGAAATTGGAATTGTGCTCCAACCACCTCTCAACTTCATCACTATCCAAAGTGCTCATGGTTTTTTCATCATCGTCTTCCTGTTTCCAACGCCAAGCCCATATATCATCCTTTCCCGCCTCCCTGGAATATACCAAATGAACAGAATCAAAATTTAGGATTCAATACTATTAGTTGAAATCCTTAGTTGAAAAAATTCCTGGAAAGATGGGCTTCAAATACTAAAGTACTAAACTGTCCTTCAAAATAGATTTCGCATCAATCAGCACAGAAAAGAGAAATCGGCATTTCTTCGAGACTTTGAAGCTTTCAATTTCTCCACCACACATGACGCGGAAATGCGTCCATCCAAGCTTTCCAAAGCCACAATTGACTTTCACCACTGAACGGAGAGGAATATTGAGTCGAATTTAATTTTGAAGACTCCATAGTAGGGTTTTGACCTAAGTTTCTCTTTTTTTGTTTATTTTCCTTTGACTATTCTCCTTCGACCTACCATTTTGATTATTAGTGAAAGATTGACGAGATGAAGTGAATGTTTTGGTTTTCTGTTCAACCCAGTAGTGCTTTATTAGAGCTCCAATTACGACATACCGCACATCACCACGTTCACTCAATCAGAGCGAAACATAACATTGAACTACTTTGCCTCTTGCTGCCTTTTTGGTGTTTCTACGTAAAATTTATATGAATATCGTCTGGTCGCCGCCATCAATTTCTGTAATGGCGAGCGTTTATATACATATGAGCTCATTCGTGAGTCTTTCAATTACTCAGAGACCATTACGGAAACCTGGCAAAATAGAGCCAAAGACCCATAAAACCGCGACTTCGGAGTTCCAAGGTCTGTTCATTACAACTTATGACTAACGATATGGCCACAGGTTATTTCATTCCGAAATTAATTGAAACCGGAAACGAGGGGTACACTGATCTTCGCCAAGCTCTAGCTCTAAAAGCCCGGGTAAAACGTGAACATTGCTTTGGTTTTGTACTACAAGTTAGAGTACAAGTGCCAACGGTAACTCTATGTAGCCAAACAAACCGACTCATCTTTGCCAATATTCGTAGACAAATTAATTGGGAATAGATGGTCAGACATAGTGATTTCAAATGAGCTACAAAAAACTATTAGACTACCACGTATACATGATCTCTACATGGTAGAATTACAATTTTCATATTCTTAACCACATTAGACTGCTCGGGGCTCAATAGAGTTTTGCCAGACCTAGTATTTAGTTTATATCGTCCGCTCAGCGCTACATTAATCTGTTTCGCTTGACGAAAGTTCCGAAAGTTCCGCCACCCAGAGTGCATTTCTCCATAATTTTGGTCAAAATCACATAACAAGACTTATGTCCTCTGGTTAGACAGAAGAGGGTCTTGACCTAAGCCAAGAACTTTCTTTCCTTTTATTTTTTTGGCACAAAGTCAGACTTTCAATATTTCTGAAACAAATGTGTCCAAACGTTGGCACTTTGTCATATTTCGTTTAATGCATTTGGACTTGAATGGGTTCATAAGACTTGCACAGTGCAGGAAGATACAGACGAGCACAAGAAATGATTAAAATTTTCACCGCTCGACTTTTTCCATGCATTGGGAAAGGAAATTGAAAGGGAAAGTCTCCTCAAGGCTTTTGTGTAGTTTTATCTGATTTTCCTCACCTTTCACTTCAAGAGTAACTGCAAATTTGGCCAAGCGATTTCATTTTTGAATTTCAAAAAGTGGTTCAGATTTATACAAGAAAGTGTTCATGCAATCATAAAATCCAACTCATCTCGCCCAGCCTGAGGCTAAGAATCCTCACGAAGGAAAGGAATTACTCTCCGAAAATAGAATGAAGCTAGAAGATCGGATACAACAGCGTGTGTAAGCCCTAGCTTACAAATTTGGCTTACTCAAAAATGGTAATATCGATTGTTTTATCATCTCGTCGTGCTCGTAAATTCATAATTCTGTTGATCTTGTTTCGAAAAAAATTTCAAAACAGACGATATTATCATTTTCACGAAAACAAAATTGACGCTGGGTATTTACTTTCAACTCATCCTGTATTTCGAGATGCACAGTTTGCACTGTGCTTATAATTCATGTTTCTTGGCACATTTTTGAGGTTTACAGAATTATGTACAATTTATTTGAAATTCTGAAACTAAACCTTTCACCAGCAGTTTGCCTTCAAATTTCACGTACAGTAGAGGTCATTCATGATAACCGGGCTTTACTGGCTAAGCTTACGCAATTTGGGCTCATAGCAGGAACTCGTACAAATATTTATGGAACTAATAGTAAACACAACTACTAAAATATGGTTTTCTCCCTCGTGCTTGTACAACATCTGGTTTGGCCTTCTTCCGTGGTGCCGTTTGGAACCCATTGTGACGTCTGCTGGTAGTCACAATACAAGATTTAGTGAATAATACTCAAGTCCGTCTTCGCCTAGCACAATGAAAATGCATTAAGGTGTCTTTGTTAGAATCTTGTTCAATTGCGAAAAGCTTGTCAGCTCAACAGCCGGAGCAATAGCAATACCTAGCAGCCACTTTGAACTTTGTCTCTTATTGTCTGCCCTAGCTTAAACACTTAGGACGATGCAATTGCATTACGCAACCATCGTAGTACCAGATGAATAGACGCTCCAGAGTGAAAATGAAGTCTGTCCTCTATTCTTCTACTTTCTCATAATATTTTGTGAAATGTTATGCTGGGTGGGACTAACTTCATAAAAAGTCTTCCAAACCTCTAAAAGTCATTTGAACTTGGTGGTCGATACTTTGGCAAAGATTCGTTTCACACAGGAAACTTTTGGTACTCAAGGACAATTTGAAAAGAATCTTTGGAAAAATTTGGTTCAAGGGAAATTTTAAGAAGTAAAAAGGTACATATCGACGAGTTTAGAGGCCAAAAATCTTTTATGCAAAACTTTGCAGTCAATGACATGTACTTGTTTGAATAAAAAAAATTCCAACTCACGCCATTAAAATCTTTCGATCTTATTTGTAGGAGCCAATCGACCAGATGGAATTGGACATATGAACCCGGCCCATACAAGTGTCAAGTTCTAGTCTGCCCAAGCAATCGTCGAAACGGGCAAAAACGGATGTGCACAAAAACTTTTATTTCTACCAGGAAGGAAGTTGTATTCTTCTGCTCCAGAGTCGCACTATGGACACTAGCTAGCCAGCGCTCAACTTTTGTCAATGTCAAGTGGAGTTTTCCAGAGTGTTTGAGTAAAAGGATTGAAAGTAGAAATGAAAGGCGAAATTCAACTTCCCGACGTCCCAGTCCCAAAACCAAAACCAGAACACCGTATTTTACTCCAGAGTAAGTATTTTGGCAAAATAACCCAACGCGTGCCGTGCACTTACTTACTTTCCCTGAAATCTGTTAAACTCAATTCCCAAAGGTGTTGTGGACAGAAACTCTCCAATTCATTTCAATTCGACAAACTTAACAACTCTAAATCATTAAATCTTTCCCGTCCATGACATCCTTTGCAAAGGTGAAAGTTAACGAGTGCTACCACTGTGTAAACACAAATTACTTTTAATGCATGGTAGCTAGGAAGTCGAAAACTATGACGCAATTATTTTGTTTGTTGCAATAAATAAGCTCAGTTCCAGTACAAGACACGTGGAATAATTGACGTCGAGAGTCTACAAATTGAGTAAATATCAACACAACGGGAAATAACAAGACGGCATAGGAGAAGTGATCAGCGACTTTGACACACAATTACTTGAGTATTATTTACAATTTTTCTATAACAAATCCGCAATTAGAAGTTAGTCGAACAATAGGAATCCTGACTCAATAGGATGAAAAAGTTTGGCTTCGCATAAAGTTTGAGCGCACGTTAGTAGTAGCATGAGGCTTTTGTTCACTCAAATCTTGATCTATCTTGCTCATTAATTTGTTCCATACCGTCCGTCCGTCCGTCTTTTCAGCGAGAGCCAAGTAACAGAAACTTGTTGACAAAAGGCAATCCTACGTTTGCAGTCAGCGAAGGCAGTTTAATTAGAATTACTTTCACTCGTCCAGACCTCCCAAATATTTAATACCTCGCCACTAAAAGCCCGTGGAGAAATAATTCTATTGTATTATGCATAACATGAATGCGTGGATATAAATAAACAAACACTCATTGTTTTCCCTGGTCAATGCCCGGTCACTTTTTGGATCAATACATCAATGGAAAGAACAATACAATCCCTTCCCGCCGCAATGATAAGTGCAAATTAATTCACATATTTTTTTATATCTTGACTATAAGATCAGAAACAAGGAATGAATGAAAAACCTGGCAAAGAAAGCAAAAGAGAAAGCCGCGAAACTTAAGCCTCTCACTCTTTCCCTGTCACATCCGAATGTCAAGTACGTCGTAATTTTGTACACACGTCTTTGTGTTTTTCACATCTGGATGTGCTTATGTACATAGTCTTGGGGCTTGCTGATTTATTATTTATCTAAAAATTGGAATTAGGAGAAAGAAGACTTTAGCTAGACATAGATTCATTTCATGGATAAAGCCAAAGCTCAGTCTTAAACCCATCCGCCGTAGAGACATTTTGGGTTTTACTTCCAATTCACAAGATCCAGTCAGACCCTCAGATATCCTTCTAGTCCTCCAAACCAAAATTTAGCCAGTCTCATTCTCATCCTTTTGCGGTCATTGCACGCATATAAAAACCTCATCTCTGCGTATTTGGTAAGTCCAAACCAACCCGTTTATTCCAACAAAAACAAAGGAGTCTACTAAAACGTTTTGGGCCACAATTTCTTTTATACGTTTACTGGAAAATACCGGACTGTATTCTCTAAAAGGAGTTCAGAATTTTTTAAGCTGTGGTTGCCGACTCTGACTAGCTAGCTGGTCTAGCCCAAAAATGTGGACACGGTGACGTCTAAATTGTTTTAGAATTGTTTTGTCCATGAGACAGACCTTACTGGAACACCCGGTAAAAAGTTAAACGGAGGTTGGAGTAGAGGACGAAGATGAGATTCGGTCTAAAGTGTTATATACAATAAAATGAAGTGATGTGTTTTGTAGGATGGAGTGGAGTGAGAATGGGAATGCCACAGGACAGGACAGGGCAGGACAGCATTCGAATTACACTGAAATGAAAGTCATCCCTATGGCAAGAAGACGACGACAATAAAAGGAAGGAGATGGAAGTCCAAGTTGAAGAATGACGCACAGCACGAGAAAATAATAATAAAAAAAGAAAAGAACGGAGGACAGAATAGAACAGAACAGTCTGTTTTTTTAACTGAATGAGAAGGGGGGATTTGAGGTTAGAAACGAACGTTCTGTCCGCTCAAGTTTTCCGTTGCACTTTTCATTGTTTTTGCTCTTGCTTTTCTTTGGAGAAAGTGAGGGCGGCTGCCGTGGTTGCTCTGGCTGCTCTGGCTGTAGAGGATTGAAGAGGGAGGAAGGAAGAAAGAATAAAAGGCTTAAGGAGACACGAACATGACACAACACATAGGACACAACACCACCCAGCACAACATTCAAAATATGAGCACACCAGACGCAGACCAAAGCCTAAAAGAAGACTTCACGCTTCCAATTTTTTTTCGGTGAAAAAAAGTGGTAGTGCTTGTTTTTATCAAAATGTTTGCTTTGCTCTGCTCTGCTCTGCTCATATCTTCAAACCATTTCACATTGCATCTGTATTGCACTCGGTTCAATTTTTTGTTTCACACTATAACCCTACTCGAAATATTTTATTGTAGTGCGCGTGTATGCTTGCATCCTAGAGTAGCAGGTCAGGAAAGTTCTTGTATTTTTTCTGGAGTTGAAAGGAAGGATCGCGAATGTAATGGAAAAATCTAAATGTCTTTGTTGACACAGACTCTGAAAATATCTGGAACAGTTTCTAAGTCCTGTGCTTCCGTAGTGCACATAACCAATTTAATCCTGGCAAAAAGTTCACGACTTATTTTTAAAACAAAACCCACCCAGAGAAAAACATGAAAATCAAAAGCGAAATATATGAGCATAACATGAACGCAGTGCTGCACTTTCACTTTCACTACTAAATCAAAAAAGAGCTCACAAATCAAGTCCTCGTACGTGATCTGCCCCAACATTCATTTCATTTGAACCATCTCTTGTGCACAACACCCACTCGGAGATTTTCACATCATTTCCGTACTTTAGTTTTTTGTAAATGAAGTGATCTCAACAACTCAAACTTTTATTTGCCAAGGGTCACAAATTTCGAAAAGAAAGAGCGCACTTGCTCATCATAGGACCACATCCCATCCCATAAAATCTTTGAAGGTTGTTCCAAACACGATCTAGCTTAGCTGAGGATTTGGACACGTCAATAAAATCCTAGCCTCTTTAAACTGACCTAATTTCCGCTCATAATACAGCAGCAATAAATTAAAGTCGTGCGTTGTCTTATTTAAGAAATACCGAACGGATGGCACTATTCGAAACTCACATAAAATTTACAAAAGACATAAAAACTCGGCCAAATCCTTGAGATCTCAATCTCATCAGCCATCCAACCAATCTAATCCATGAGAACTTTTAGAAAGCACCAAACTACCCGGGTTGTAAATAATTTCTGAACGTGAGGAAGGCAAGCCAATTACTTTTCTCAACGAGTAAATAAAACCACAACCCCCAAAAAACAATTGGATATTTTGCTTTCTCTTGAGCACTCCGTTTCATTTAGTTTAGAGCTCCAGCTCAGCTGCCCTAGATCCAAACCTAAATGCTTTTTAATGACACCTGCTGCTAGAGTTCCTTTCCGTTTCCTTGTGCACTTTGCCAATTTTATCTCCCGGATGCCAGGGATTCTGGGCAAGTACGTACTTTTGCTTAGTTGAGCAGCATTGAAGCATTACGTGTTAAATTTTGATGATTTAGTTCACTTTCTCTCTCCCCACATATATCACTATTTGGACAAATGGAAAATAGTACTATGAAATATAGTGCTGGTCCTAGTTCCCATGTTTGGTGTTTTGGAAATATTTTGCAAACCTCTTCCACTTTGGGCAAAGGTGTAGGAATAATCTAAACAAAAGGTTCTAATGAATCGGGAAACCCAAGCCATTCATTCGCTCACTCATTCATGCATTCATTCATTGACACAGAAGGAGAAGACTCAAGCACGGGACATGGAGACCGTCATGAGTAATTAGAGAAAAGCATGGAAGAGGTATGGATGGACGGGAAAAGACTAATGGGAATCGCAATCACGGATCTCATCAAATTCACATGAGCGAACAAATTGTGTTTTATTTGATTGGATTGCTTGGGCTGGCTCGCTAGCTCGACTTTCTCTGGGGCTCTTTTCTCCGATTCTCAATTCTCGTTAGAAAGATGACATGGGGACGACGACGGCGGCATGGTGCGGCGGTCTATCGTTCCTGGAAACCGAACCCGGCTTTTTAGCTTACGTCCAGGAGCTAGAACTGTCGAGAAAACCGTCGTTTTCGTACATACACAAATAGTGATCTCTCCGTCAACTCAAGTGTGTTCTTATCACTCAAACTGTAAGAGCTATAAATACCACACGTAATAACTACTCTTTGAACTCATCGGTGAGTTGGTTCGAGTGGAGTTTATTATATTGGTCAGTATTGGCATTGACGCAATCTTCACTCAATCTCCTCGAGTCCATTACTTTCATAGGACTGTCTGTCCCTCCTACCCTAAAATGTTGCCGATTTCTACTCATGTTTATTTATTCAAGCTTTTCTTCTTTGCTCAGCTTGAGTGAACAATGAATATGAATGAATGAATCCTTGCATGCTTCATTGAATGGCATGGCATGATGAGAGACGCGGAGCGCTCCGATCCTTCAAACCCAAAAGATAATATGTATAAAAACAAAATGCAGACACAGCACAGCACCGCACCACAGCTCAAATATCTAGCTGTGATAATAATAATTTTCCAGGCAGAAGCAGAATTGAATTATTTGTTTACATATTTCATATCGATTTAGAACCCAGGCAGGACCACGACTTGCAAACGTGACCAGGAGACTGCATGACGAGTGAATTGAATTGATCGTACCCGCCCTCGTCCATTCATTCGTAGACCATTATCATTATCGTCATCAAAAGGGAAGAAATCGGATGAGTGAGAGTGACCTAGTTTAAATTATGTAATTGACCCAGAATAATAAAGATGAAAGGTGCTGGTGGTGATCGGTGGTACGGATGCGTTATAATATTTATTGACCAGAATATTAGATATTCTATTTTGTAGAGAAACAGAATTCTGCACCTGCATTGCAAATGTAGCATGTAGCATGTTTCGGTGGGAAGGCTAGGCGGGCGGGTTGTGGGTTTGGTTTGCATGAGACTTGAACGTTCAGCTTTCTCCAGCTCCTAGTCCTACTCCGCTCAAGGTATTAAATGTGATAAATTGCCTTTGGAGTGAGACGGAATTACCTTGGTCATGAAAAATATGAGTCATTTTTCATTTGAGACACAAGGAAACCGCCTGTTGGACCGACCCACAGTGGGCTGCTCTATCGCCTCATGCGTAATAGAATGACTGGCTACACCTGTCTGTCGTAATCATGTGCTTAGCTTAGACTCAGCCAACGTATACTTTTTCCAGGAAAGAATTACCGTAACGACGTGACATGGGTAAGTAAAATGAGTCAGATTTACAAATCGGCTCTCAAATTTAACTGAATTGAATTCAAGACATGCAGTAAAATATCCTCCTACTTTCACCTGGAGAAAGGTTCTTGAATTTTTTTTTTGGATTCTTCTTTTGTGGTTGTTTCAAATTTTTAATGCAAAGCCTACGACTACTACGCAGCAACTCATTCAAAATTATCGAATTCATCTGACAGCTTAGCCGTGATTCTCTGAATTCAATGACGATGACGAATTTCGAATAAAAGCCTATGCAGTAGCTGACAAAGATATCTTTTGCAACCGAAGATTTGGAATGCTTTTCCCATGTTTATGTCAAATTGAGTGATACTAGAGTGTACATCTTAAAGCTAGTAAAAGGAAGTGAAAGTGAATTCAAATCTCCAAACCATTCCAAGCCGCTGAATCTGAATCCGAGTTCAAAATCCTCTAACTTGCACTTACTACTTTTGCTGCTTAGCAAGCTTCGCTGTCTTTGCCCTACTTTTTTCCAATAGTGAGTTCGCAAAGAAAAAAGGAGAATCTTCGAATCCTTGTTGACAAGAGCTTGATTTTGATCAGGCATTTGGCATTTGTTTGTGAAAATCCAGGCCTAAATGTATTTCCGATACGTTTCGTTAGAATACTAGAGAATTTCCTGACTCGAACAGTATATCCGAGTGAATGCAAAAAGAATTCGTATTTGTCTCTGGGCCGAGCAGCATTAATGTGGCTGGTGGTGGATGGATCGAAAATCCACACATTATCATCGACAACGTGTCTGTATTTGTTTCAATAAAAGACCACACTTTGCAAACCACTCCTAAAACTAACGTGTCTCTAATCATAGCATCATTCAACATTTATCTGTAAAACAGTCACAATTCAATTCCCGTTCCAGACGCCGACGTCATGTTGTGCCAAAATAAAACAAACCTTTTTTGTATATTTGGGCAAAGAGATATATGGCATTTATCAGTCGTCGGTTTACAACTCTGACTCTGACTGGAATATCCTGAGGTCCCATGACACAACTAGCTCTAACGAGTCCGTAAAAAGTAATTTGAGTTGCTCAAGTTGTGAACATTTTGCAGGGAATATGTTTTCATTTTTTTTCGCGCACTTACTTATTCTAAATCGGTAGAGAAAATTAAAGGAAATTCAAAGAAGCTTTTTTCTTTATTTCACTTATGGGCACAGCAAATAGGTTTGAGAAGTGGGTACGAGGGACTCTATTTTACTTCCGCGTCCGAGCAAGTTTGGGTTTTATTTTTAATTTTTATTGTATATGCCGGCTCTCGCATGTCTGCAAGCCCTGCAATCTTGCATTGCACTCTTGGGTGATCGACCGATTCCTGCAAAGCACCGCGCTATGTACATTATTTTTCCTCTCTATTTTACAATCTCAACTCTCGAAACCTGAAGCGCCCGGTTTGACTAATTTATGCCCTCTGCTCGAGCAGAGTCCACAGAACAGACTTGAATAATTTGACAATGAACAAATTGGGAAAAGAAATGGACAAATCTGAGAGTGTCCTAGAACTGAAAACCCACTCAATTCGGATTTGGACATGCAGAGAGAACACGCGACCTACCCAAACACGCCAACGCAGCCGTGCATTTAACCTAATTACTATTCTTGTGGCAATTTGTCCAATAATGAGGAATTTCCCGGAGAAAGTTTTGGATAGGTTCTAAAGTCACCTCAAACGAAGTTACAAAATGGTTTATCGTAATTGTATTAGCGAAGGCGGTAGTTGAACAAAAACCGTACAGTACTCGTTATACCAAAACCATGCCAGCTGTCCAAAACTCTGAAGCAACTTTCTCCTCGAATTCAACGAAACCTTTTACGCTTTCCTGTTCCAGCGGTTGTCGAGAATGTAAGAAATTTGATGCTTTTGGCTGGCAGACACGCACATGACTCGTCGTCGTTGTAAACAAGAAATAATATGATACACAATCTAAAGTCTGAAGCTCTGGCTCTGGCCCTGACTATGTCGACCAGCAACGGTCTAACTCGAGTCTAGGAAAAGTCTAACTAAAGCTTAGCAAAGACCAAGGATGATACATTAGAAGGTTCGGCCGATGTTATGCATGAAAACGACAAAATTTTAAACGGGAGGAATGGGTGGTGGCACGTGACTTTATGACGTGCGTTGCAGACT
>JAQGCM010001185.1:0-16829 GCA_034699705.1 Hymenaphorura dentifera | reverse complement strand
GCGCTACTTTGCGCTTGCTTTGCGGTTGGTCACTTTGCGCTACTTTGCGCTAGCTTTGCGCAGTGGAATCGCCGCTTTAGATTAAAATCTAGTCTAGTGACTCAGTCAGTTTTTTTATGCAAAATACATTACAAAATTATCCCTGATCCTACTCAACTTACTCAACTCAAAGTTCCAACTATGTGAATCAAATCTAAAGTGCCATAATCGCGAGCGATGATAATTTGGCTATCAAAACGTCTCTTGGAAGAATTGAACAGTTCAGGGTCTGAATTTATTGTTCCAAATTGAAGCCATAATTCATCATTATCACAATCATTTATGGATTTCGCTAATCAGCAAAAAAAAATCTCACCAACCAAAGCCCAAAATGAAAGGGCACATCGCACAAGGCACCAAAAGGGCACCGGTCAAGTCAAATAGTAGAACGCACGTCTCGAAAATCTATCTGAAGGAGGGGGGGGATTGCAGCTAAAATGTTTGCTGATAAGATAGATGAAATCTGCAAAAAAAAATCGTCGAGTCTATAACATAGGAGCAGGTGCTAATTTGCAGAAATAATTTTCTACTTTAAATATTCTAAAGTGCAAGTGCAACTTCCACTCTTCAGTGCACAAATTGAATTGAATTCACTTCAATCTGAGCAAAAGTCGTGCATGCCTCCGAATGCCAAGCTGACTTTGCGGATTGCTGCATTCATTCATCCTATTGCATTTGCAATTCAATCTCAATCTCATTGTGTGTGGAACTTTATTTGAAAACTTTTCAAATAAAATGCTTTTCAATCAAGCAAATTAATTGCTCTTTCTTCTCATCATCTGTGGTCGGCCTTTTATTCTGCTCGCTGCTCTTTGCTGAGTCTTTGAGGACAGAAAGAAGCAAAAACAGGATCAGACGACAGACAGACCAGATGCCACATACTAACAACACATGAATCAACACAAAACACGCCAAAACATCGAGTGCATTCCCCACTACACTGGCACTTCTCCCTGACGATCGTAAAGAAAATCCCTACTCGCTCGATCAATTTTCTCCAAATGTTTCACCCAAGAAAGAAAAGCCAGCCAAAAAATCTGGTCTGGTCTCTAAGGGTCTACAAAACTTATTGCTTACAATGCAAAAACTTTTTTTTCCAGACTAGCACGAATTTCATTTCTTCTTACACCACAAGAGATGCAAAAGTTGCAAGAAGTTTGCACATAGAAGTCTGCTGTCTGCCCGCATCGCATCAAATCCTTTGATTTAACTAAAAATACATCAGTGCACTGCACTGCACACATCACATCACTTCCGTCCACACATACAAAATAGGATTTTAGCATTTCCACAAGCCAACCTAGTATTACCACTATTCTCTTCTTCTCCATTTTTTTTTGTTTAGCAGGCAGTAACTCACCTATTGAGTAGAATTGCTCGTTCAGTGCGTCGAACTTTGAGAGCAGCTTCCCAGTACTCCACGGCTTTGGGAAGCACAGTACTCTGCAAAGAGAGAAGAGCAGCATTAGCATTGTATCAAAAAAAATAAATCAAAACAAAAGAGTTCATCAAATAATGAGATTTACAATTGGACTCAAATAAAAAAACAAAATGAGTCAGACAGAATCAAATCAACCAGGCCTAGGCCTAGTCCCCAGTCTGTCTGAGCAAAATGGGCTTAACATTAGTTCCCAACAAACTAAACCAAATTTTCATTTCACTTTTCATCGCCTAGGTTCATTCTGACTCAAACTTAACTTGTGTTAGCTTAAGCGTTCATCAAAACTCGCAGAGCTCACGATTCCTCATCTCCAATGTTTAATGTAAATTTAAATGTAAATGTAAACTTTAATCATTCTCATCATCATCATCCACCTACCTCCTCGACACTCCGTACAGACAATTCTCTCAATATAAATTCTCAGCATTGCAATAAATTTCCATTTCCGATTACATCAACACTCAACTCCCTCCCAGTCAGTCAGTCAGTCACTCAGTGACTGCTATAGACTACATAAAATCCAAATCAAGATTCAGGACCTTACTCTATATATGATAGGAACGAACGAGAACCTGCAATAAAAAATAAATAAAAAACGCGAAGCAACAGAGTCAGAGTCTGTCTTCACTTCACTGTCTTTGGCTACAGTGCAGTGTGAAAGTCAAGGAAGGCAGGCAGGCAGGCCCAGACGAGCCGTAGTCGAATGATTCAACAATTCGATTTCAATTTCAATTCAGATCGAGTCTGTGTAAGACCAAACCAACTTTGTGCAATCCTTTGAGACTACAATACAAAAATCCATCCAAGTAACGTAATAAGGATATTTTGATCATCTCAGACTTTCCAGTTGAAAATTGAATAAAATTCACAAGGGTTGCAATGAAAAGAAGTTGGTAACTTAGTCAAGAGCAAGAATCTGCTCTGAATTTGTAACTTAATTTTCAGCGTATCATTTGAGCCAGAAATTTTTGATCGATTTGTGCATGCTTCTACATTGAAACTGTTAGAAGGTGTTGCTGCGATTGAGATGATCATTTGAATGTGCCGAAAGAACTTAAAAGATGCAATTCTAATCTTAGCGCAACGTCACTTACTTGTATGAGATCTCGTTGCTCCGTATCCAGACTGTAAAAAAAAATACAAAAATGATGGGTCAGAAAAGTTGTACAATTTAAGCAAAGATACACAACCATGGCAACTAAAGTCAGCGCTTTTAATTAGTTTGTTTTGCGTTTCAAATGAGAAATTTTGCATGGAGACTTCATTTTTTTCAGGGTGATTAGTCTTTCAGGAGGTCTCGTAGCTATGAAAAATTCTGATTTTCACGATTTCTTGGATGCCTTTTAGCAACAACAACAAGAAAACGTGAAGTCCAGCCTGCCCAGCAAAAATGGCATGGGGATTTAACATGGGGCAAAACTGTCAAGCATAATGTTAAATTGTCATAAGTCTGCCCAGTCTGACAAAAGTTTTTTATTTTTGTTTATGGCAGTTACGAGACCTCCTGTTAAATCAATCACCTAATCTACGTGAATTCCACTTGCAATTCTGCTGGAATTTTTTGGGAAATGTCAAGTTGTTCCTATTTTCTCTACGTGATATTTGTAACACTGGAATTACATGTCGCCAAGGAGACAAAATTACCCGACAATCCACTCCGAACAAAAAACTCGTCGACTAGACCATTTTGAAAGGTCCCAAAAATTGCATTAGCTTCCTATCAGTACTCATCAATTCGTCATAAAATCAGTGTAAAGTTTTTAGCCAGTCTGTCTGAATCAGTTCGGACAATCAGACTAGAGTAAATGAGTTAAATCGTTCGTTAATCATGCCGACAAATTGCATTTCTGTTCGACTGAAGCCTAATCGCTTTAGCGTGAATCTGATAAAAATATAGAATCTCCAAATTGGCGACCTTGCAACTTGTGCAACCAATGCAAGTACGTTGCACTGCACATTAAACTGCAATCGTCTTTTTGCCAATAGTGGGGAATTGGGTTTGGCTTGGCCCCGAGCAAAAGTCAAAAGTCAACTTACTTTAGAACACTCTCATCATAGTGCAAATAGATACGCAATGGCTGGTCAATACTTCTTCTTTTCATTACGTGATGTGGTTCTAGGAACGCTCCGTGAACAATCTGCAAAAAAAAAGCACAAAAAGTACATCATGTTCAGGATTCATTATTTATTTGGGTTTGGTCTTGGCAAGGCATGAGATTCATAGGATTACGTAATATTAAAATCGATTCACTCTCTGCTGCAATCGCAATTGCATTTTCGCTTTTCGCATAGCTGGCATTATTTTTTATTCGATTCGCCCAGCCGCAGCCAGCAGTAAAGAAACATTTAATGTTGGACACAAAAAAAATGTTTCTGTGCATTCCGAATTGGAATTCTAAATTCTGCATAATTCAGAATACATGCAGACAACCTGACCTGTGTACCTGTTCTAATAATCTAGTTGAATTCGCTCATACTTAGACCGCGTGTACAACCGAGATAAATCTAATCGAAAATTTTCATTCATCCATTCATTCACACCGTGCAGTGCAGTGGAGTTAGTCATGTCAAAATCCTATAATCGAAAAATCGAATCACTCGCAGTCGCAACGCAACGGAACAAAAAATCCACAACCGTATAAACCGCAAATGACAAAACAAATAGTCTGGAATTTCATAGTTCGTGGCTGGTACGTTAGATCAACTCAACCGTGCAATTTTTCTCAGAAAAATTAAATTTTCGAACTCAATTTTTTCATTCGTACCTGTAATCTGTGGGCTAAAAACAATCTTAGAATTGAGCCCGTGCCGTGCCCTTTTAAAATTTAGCAAGTAATCACGGTTGCTATGATTTTACATTGCGAGGCATACCATTGCAACTGCAACACCTTACGGACTTTCGGCAAACACAGCCAACATTCCACTTTTTGAAATGTCATCCTAAACCTAATTATTTGCAAAATCCCATCTATCTCCTATTTTATCGTAACAAATTAGACGATTTCCCCCGCATTTCGACAAATTAGCAAATCCTAAACTAGTCCAAGAAAAGAACTCCTCTCCAATCTGTCCTAGTAAATTGCGGAAGCTTTTTTTTTCTTCATCGATTTCTTTAATAGGCGAGTATTGTTGATCTGAGAAGAGAATTGAGTGACGCGAGAAACTATAAAAAAGAGTTGAGTTGAGTTGAGAGTTGAGACGAACGAAAATGAATTGACTGATTGCTTTTGCTGTTCATTTTGCCGGCATTATTGACTTTAACTGCAGCTTGAGCTCGATAGTAATCTTATATGACTGCAAATTGGAATGTAAAAGTGATGTTGAGGACGTCGTCGTCGTCGTAGACCACCCCGTCTACTACTAACCAACAACCAACAATAATTACCTAATGCTGTTTTACACGCACACCAGATTTATTACCCCGGAAAAAGCGAAAGGATATTTAAGTGAGACTTTTTTTTTATTTAGTTTTTTTTTCATTTCTTGACAAGTGCCACGCTGCTTTGGTTGGCTTGTTGTCTGCCTCGATCTGCAATCTGCAATACACACTGCACTGCACTGCACTGCAGTACAGAATTTCTGATTCTCACACTTATTCTATCAACTTCACATCTAAATTCTCATTTTCTCACACACATTCTTAAATCATCATCTCTTGTAAAAATTTACATGCACTGGCACTGTATCCGCGATCAATCAGGAAGAAACCACGTGACGTGAGACTTCTCACCAAGCTTGTACTTCTTGTACTATTGCGGTCGAGACTCCACAGGCTACAGGTTGACTAGAAATAGAAATGCAGAATTTTTCGCTCAATATTAGCACACATGATCAGGTCTCAGGCTCAGGTGAGTGGTGTGGTGCGGTGTCATAATAGATCCGGAGATCAAGGAATGAATCTTCGTTTCGTAGCTAATGACACAACTGATATCAACAAAAGCATGCATGCATAATGCAAGCATGTAATGAAGAAAATCAAATAAATGGATTTTTTTTGACACCGCTCTCATGTGAAAGCCAAGTGTGAATTTGATAATGACGACGGACAAGAACAGAAAACAGCAAGAGTAGCGAATGTGCGAATGAACCAATGAACAGAAAAAAGCACTTCACTCTGTGAATAAGGAATTAGAAATCCGGCTATTGCAAGAAAATCTAAGTTTGCACAATGCATGCATATTGCATACAATACAAGCAATGCATTTGCTCGCACAATCAAAATCTGAGGGAAAACATGATCCAAATCATCAAAAAGAAATCCAAACTCAATCCAATTTATTTTTAACTCAAAAAAAAACTAAAGCACTTTACGTTTACACTTGCTGAAAACAATTTAAATGAAGAACATAATTCTTTACGGAATTTTTGCTCAAGCTCAACATCAACACAATTAGGAATACATTTTTATTTCGTTCATTCGTTCTCCTTCAGCATTCATTGATTATACTAAAGTTAAGTCGGTTCCACTTGACAAACTCTTTTTTTTCTAAATTAGCATCCATGCGGCTAAACAAATAACAAGCATGAATCGAAATGTTGTAGACCGGGAGACAACGGGGCAGTGAGTCAAACGCTCATCCTCTCTGTTGGGTAAATTTCGCGTATTTGTGAGTGAAGGCAGACGAAAAAGTTATAATTGAATGAACAAGTACAATTTAATTTAATGTTTAGCAGTTCAATCAAAGCAGTGGCTCCTGCACCAAATACAAATTAAAACTTGAAACTTGGCGAAAGGAAAGGGAAATGGGGATTTAGAATTTACTCATGGGCGGCTTTGGAATAGACTTGAACTTTCTTGAAAAGATTTTGAAAAACAATATGACTAATCTTAATCAATGCACTTCACACTTGCTCATCACAAGAAAAATGTAATAGAAAAGTGTGTAGAAACAGAAATTTTTGACTAAGGTATTTTAAAAGTTTATGAAGCAATAAACGAGGTCGGTCTTCACAAGACGACCTAATCCTTAAGCATGTGGCTTAAAATGCTTAAATGTTGGCTAATTACACACTAAACATGGAAGCAAACACAAGTTTTGAGTGACAAGTTGACAAGCTTTATCAACTTCCGTGTCTTTCCTTGCCCTCCAGACAGACACCTAAACTTCAAACTTTTCAATTTGACAAGTGACGTTTGACGTAGGCCATGCAGAGCAGAGCAGACGTAGGGGTTTTGAAGGCAAAGAAAGTTAGCAAATCTTCGTCACGGATTCAAGGAACAAAATAGGACCAAAACTCGAGCTAATTTTTGTAAATTCCTTCGTTTCACTTTCTTACTTGTTCAAATTTCAATCTTAGCCCATTTAAGAGATGAAATTACGTTGTACGGTACATCGGCTTAAATTATTACAGTAAACACACATTAATGTTTTCAAAGCCACTTAAATTTGTTTTCTGAAGTATGCCTGCCCTTCAGCCAATTTGAAATCGAATGCGAATGCAAATTGCGAATCAAGTCTAGTCCTAGTCCAACAATTGAAGCTATGTAACTATGATACCCGCAAGGCACACTTTGTGCCGCCGTGCAAGTGCAACGGAAATAGCGAATCCAGTGAATTGGCTCTTCAACATTTATCTGTTCTTCCATCATAATAAAATGTCACCGACGATTTTTTTTTCTCCCTCTCTTTCTTCCGACGACGACTCTACAAGCACAAGCACATCAAACTCAATCGTCAAACACTCTAGGAGACACGTCGTCGTCGTCGTCGCCTCAAGATTTGAAAATAAAGAGCAAATAAAAATTGAAGTAGCTTGCTTTGGTTGCTTGAGCAAACGAGTAGTACATCTAGCTAACTGTATTTACTCTCACATGATGATGGATCGATTTCAGAATAAAAATGCCATGCCAGTGCAGTGCCAGTCTTGCCTACGTTACGTATGCTAACTCCAGCTCAACTCAAGCTGTAACTCAAGCTCTTCTTCATATTCATATTCAACCTCAACCACAATTTCAAGAATTCGGGATTTTCCCCTTCTTCAACTTCAAAATTGACTCTGAGAATTTTCTCTAGGAGCAGCTTTTCCCAGCGGAAATCCATTTAGTCGGCGGACGCGGAGCGAGTTGCAAAAAATATTAATTGTGTACCAGAATATGTGTATGTAGCAGGCGGTAAAGTTCTCAAGACTAAAAGAAAAAAAGGGGAAAAACTAAAGTAAGATGAGGAGAGGAGGAGAGCTCAAGTCAGTCTTTCACTCGGTGTCTTCGTGACAAGAATACAAAATGGCAAAATTGCTTTGGCTCAAGCCACCCGGGTATTCAAGTGGTGACAGCTAAGCAGGCTGCCCACCGCAACCTATGCTATGGTTCGAGACCGAGACCAACCAAGCTCTGAGCACCTGGTTTTCTTCTCTCCCAAAACTCCTAGGCTAGCCGTCGTCGTCTCCTAGTTTCTCCAGTCGTCGAGTGTTCTTAGGCTAGTCGTCAAACTCCATTTCGATTCCGTCCAAATCGAGATTAATAAGGGAACTGCTGATTTTGCTATTGCTTGGCTTAAACTAAACTCTGTGACCCAGACTCCAGCAGTTGGTCCAACCGATGAACTCTCAAGGAAACCCGCAGCAGTCAAAATTCTGACTCCTCTGAGTTCCCCGCCTGCTGCTGTGTGCTGTCCTTGCGGTTTAGCACTTCAATTTTATTTCCATTCAATTTTCCGCTTTGTTAGAATCCTAGAAGAGTGGAGTCACATTTTACGATTTATCACGGGCGAGGACTTTACTTGGTTGGGATAACTTGGGAATTGGAGAGAACATCAAACACCTCTTTTCTCCACTTTTCTCTCTTTATCAAATTCTCGGCATCAAAATCCCAAGTCCAGTCCATTAGATTTTATATGAAGTCCTGGTCCTGGTCGTTCGCGGCTAAAACACACCGGGTTCAGCCGCCTGCACTGCACTGGTGCAATCATTTAGACAAAAGTGTCATTTGCACTTGCATCGCACGTACAAATAAATGTAGTTTTAAGCTTCCACCACCCAGAAGTAACATCTGCCTAACTTTTCTAGTTCTCCGGGAAATCCATTCCACATTTCCCTCTGTTCATTGTGACCAGACTAACAAGTTGATAGAAAAGAAACACCTTTGCTTCAAGTTTCTCCAGTGGTCCGGGTCTGTCCTGTCCTGGTGCCTCGGAGGAATTTTGCACACACAGAGCCAACCCAACCAACCATGTTTTCAGTCCAACAAAGTGTCAAAGCAATGCAATATACTCGAATGAGAACATTTGCCACGGATGAAGAAGCTGGAGGAGTCCTCCTCATACATTTTCACTATTACTCCAACGTTTACTTACAGGCAAAGGGCGAAATCTCAAAGGGATGCCGGATGTGCGATACATAAATTGCGAAACATCTCCCCTATCATACTGCCAGCCTCGCCTCGGTCTCAACTCAACGTCCCGGCAATTGGCACGTGGGAGCAATACAACCCAGAACCCACTAATTAAAATCTAACCAACTGCCCAAAACTGAAACTAGAGAATGAAACCCGACGACAACTTCAGCAAAGGTTGCCTGCCCAAACACGAATTCGCGGTTTTTGTACCCATTTTATTCAGCGTTAGTCACATTTTCTAGTGAACAAATCTTCATTTAGGATGGATGAAACATTAGCACAGCAAGACCTGCTAGTGCCACACAATTCTATACTTTCAGCACTGGGTTGGCTTGGGTTGGCAAAACCAAATTCAGAATCTGCATTGGTACAAAAAGAAATAGACAACCACAAATCCTTTGCAGGAAAAAAAACTGCATAGTAACAGCAAGGAAGTCAGGAAAATTAAAATACACCTTACATATTCATGTCCGCTCTCATGAATGTTTTCCATGTGGATTTTTTTTCATTTTGATGGAAATCTCTGAGGTAGATGCATTCCTTCCATTCCATAGTTTAATACCTCAAACAGCACCAGATCGATGTGTTTCAGCAAAGCTTTAGAAAACTCTCGAGTCTAACTCAACAACGGCGGAATGTGTAAGTGTAGGGCTTGAGCTGGCTGTTTGGCGTTTGCCCTGACCGCAGCAGCAGGAGCAGCTCAGACCAACATAACTCTGGTGATGGAGGAAAGGATTGCTTTTTGGAATTTGGATTGAGGCTGACATGAGATTCGTATTACCTCAATTACCTAACCTACCTGAGGCAAACACTTGGAATAAATAGGATTAGACTCGCCTCAATTCCTCCATCCCTTTCAATGATGCAAAATCCATAGCAAAATCCATTCGAATGAAAGGGAGATTGCATTACACATTACATTTACAACTACGTGGCTGGCTACGTGAACGTGGCAGGCAGGGCATTTCTACGAGTTCCTTCATCCAAACCTCAACCAAACCAACCCACACTTCCCATGTCCATGAATGAATGAATGAACATCCCATTCCTACACTACACTGCACTGTACCATTTGCTTTTGAACTCTTCTCTTCCAATTGTTTCAAAATTGCCAATCCTTCTCTCTCATTATGATTACGTGATGCTCAGCATAAATGCAACTTGGCTCTCATCTCATCGCTTTTCTCTGCTTGATTCAAATGAGCCAAGGAACGATCAAACGAATCTCAAACTCTACCAACGCAACGATCTCCCCCCAATAAATTAAATTACGCCAAACCTTTTCTTCCTCTATTCGACAAATATAATAATAGGATTTTCGGATATAAGCAGCAGCGAGCAGGCAGAAGACGATAATGGGCGATGGGCGAAGGGCGAGGAGATGGAGAGATGAAAATCAATAGGAATGGGAATAAGAATTGTCTTGTTTCTTGTTCTACATGTGTCACTTTGGAAAACAATGAGAACGAGATGTGCTCGTCATCGGCCCAGCCTCATCTTCAATCGCTTGAATTGAATGAGTCGATGATGAAAGTAACAGTCGAATTAAATTGAGCACTGTGCTCGTGCTGCCCCAACAAAAAACTGTGTATCGATTACAAGGAAATGAAAGATAATACCCGCCTTGGCCACGTCCCAATCACAAACCAAAAAAACCGCATCTCTCCCACGCAGTGTTGACTAGACAAGACTAAATCGGCTCATTATTACTGCTTCAAATCAAAGTCGAAGAAATCTAATTACAGCTCGGGCGGGTAACCATGTTCAGTTCATTGATACCGGCCAATTCAATGGAACGCTCTTAATCAATTCAAAACCAACAGCAGACTTCACTTATCGGCTTTGCATTATCCTCCTCCGCAAAAAAAAATCATACGTTACCCAGTTCGGATTTTCTAAAGAATTTGATTCGATTAGACAAACACGTTCCGCAGATTTCGAATAGAACAGAATAGCGAGCGACATGACTTTTCAAACTCCCTGCCTAATGGATTCCAGGCTGTCGGTTCGGGTTGAAATTTGAATTGAATCGAGAACTCGTGGAAATTGAGATTTGACAAGTTGTCGAAAGAATTTCAAAAAAAATCAGCAATGTCATGTAACGTAAGGCGGTAGGAGTAAAATAAAAGGGATCAGACGTCGTCGTCGTCGTCGTTATTCTCTCCTGAAGTAAAAAAGAACAGAATCAGAGATTCAGAGAGCCAGAACTGATATGGCATCTCACCAAATTACTCCACGACCAAAACCCAAAGTGGTTTCGAAATAAGTCATTGATTATCAGTATCAGTAGTAGCAACTAGCAAGTATATGAGGTCAATTTAATGTTACGTTCATACGTAAGTTATATATGAGGTTGTATGTACGGTTACGTGAGCCGAGCCCAGGAGGTTAATTAGCTTGGAAAGTTCAAGATTCTTTGAATGCAATCAAAAGTAATGTAATGCGATCCTTTCTTTTGATTTGGGTCCTCCTTCGACTCCTTCCTTCCCTTTAAATCCAAGCACAATATTTAAAAGGTAAGTCTGACTCCTACCTATCCTACCTCTCCTCCTAGCCTGACGTGACAATCTTCAATCTTGAACCCATTGGCTCTACATGTCCAATTGAACTCAACAATGTCAAATGCAACAGCTATGCTTGCAAAGACTGATGGCTTGACGGAGAATGAATTGTCCGATCAAAATCTCGTTACAATTTCTCCTCTAGCTGAAGCTTCTAAGCTGAGCATGATGAGTGATAAGTTTCAATTTGAGACAAACTCTAATTTACATGTGGTATAAAAAAAACCAAGGAGCGGAAATAAATAATTTGCAAAATGCCAAGGGCTAGCTAGTCGCTGCATGAGTGGTATTGTATGAGATGGAAATAATTTTTATATGCTCTTTGCTCATCATGCACTGCAGAGACAGGCAGGACGAAGATGAGACTTTTGATTCAAGTTTAAGGTGAAGTAACAGCTAGGGCACTGTGTCATATGTTACACTCACTTGCACTCAACTCTCAAGTCTCAACTATGTATTTCCTCCACAAAAATCTTCACTGCTGCGCTTTAGCATGAGCTTGAAGGCTTGAACTGCATTTGGCCAATTTGGCATTGTTGCGTTGCAGTGCTAATCTAGTTGCGATTTAAAGGATAAACTAATGCACCTGGCCTGGCAGGCACCTGTTCTGAGTGTTCTGTTCCTTGCTCGGCTCGTGCTTCCCATGCTCTTGCTCTTTTATCATATCTATGTCACCAAGTCAAGTCCAAATTCCAAATCTATCTCACTCAGCACTCGGTACAGTACAGTTTCACTACTATATGTACTTGACTTTAGAATTTAGATGATAATAATAGCTTATTATCCGAGATAAATAGACTCTAGCGCCTGCTCTGCTGTGCTTTCAAATCCCTCTATAATTTTATTTGCAAAACTCTTCAAATATTGTATGAGTTTGACGTTGTATGTAGTGTACTTAAGCAAATATGATGCTCGATGCTCACACTTCAACAGCAAAGGTGTGCTGCTTTTTGAGAAGATTCCGTCACGGCAATATAGTTACTTGACTTGTACAATCTCAAATCTTTTAACAACCAGTGCAAAAGTGCAATTGCAAACAATGAGATTTTTTTCTACCGGCGAGCACTGCAAATTGCAATCGTAAGTTCGACATAACCAATAAAATATTTGTAAGAAATTTCATATTTTTTTTATAGCTCAAGTGAATTCAAGCGCTGCAGCTGCACTGCAACTGCAACCAAGCCAATTGCAACTGGTGCTGCTATGGTAATTTTGGTAATGGTAGTAAGTAAGAAATCCTCGAATTTCCGCCAAGCAAGAAATCCAACTACTAAAGATTGCTCAAAATGTTTATTTGCACAAAATGTAGTGTTGTGCTGTGTTGGGGTTTTCCTCTGGAATTATTTCAATTTGGTTGCATAACTGTTTGGCAATAACCACGCCAAGGAGCCAAGAAGAAGAAGAAGAACCCATTAGATTCTCTCCACTAAATTAGAATTAGTGTTAAATTCCGTGTAGTGCAGGCAGGCAGGCAGACTTATCTTGAAGACTTGAAAACACATTAGCCTTCCCCATTAGCTCCTAACAGCTTAATGTAGTTGAGTTGAAGCCTTTAGGACTCCTTATGAGAGTGCATAGTGCATCGCATTGCATTGCATTGCGATATGCGATATTATCTCAAGGGGCTGAGCGTTGAAGAAGTCATTACGAGAGGCTATCAAAATAAATAAATAACAAGAGCAGGGCAGGACAGGGCAGTGCAGTGCAAAAGGAACAAGAAGAAAAGCTTCATTCATCATAACGTGTAATCTACAATAAAAATAACCAAGAGTAAATAGTAAATCCACCCAGACTATAATAATACGAACGTAAACGTAACACGTTATTCAATTGAACTCGACTGGCCCTTTGCTCCTCGTGTTGCACTTGTTCTAGTCTCAGCATTACATTACGTAATGTGCTCGTCGACTTGAGCTCTCTCTTCGTCTAAAAACACTTTGCGCTCCCGCCCGCCCTCAAAGTGAGAAACATAAATAAAATATATTGTCAAATTATTTCATGCTCTTCTTTCTCACGTGCCGGGCAGGCCGGCCGCCGGCAACCTTAGAGTGCAAAGATTTGCCAATAAATCACTTCTCTGATATCATATCCTATCATCCAAACTCAAAATCTCTGCCCAGGCTCCAAGGCAGCAAGGCAGGCAATGCTCCAAAAATATTATTACATTTATGCACGTAGCACGTTCTCCGTCCTCTGCTCAATCTCTCATGCATCTTCCTGCCATTTTATCTTGTGTTCTTTTTTTACACCTTTTTGAACGAAATTCAACAAGTGCAGGCTCAGCTTGGATCAAAAATCACGGCCTTTCTATCCATAGAATATATCACAAAAGGACACCATGGTCATTAATCTTTCAGAGTCTTGAGTCCGAGTCTAAGGCAAGGAATCTCTGCCGTGTTCCTCGCCCCTATCACATTTCAATTGGAATTGAATTCTTAGAGTAGAGTTATTTGCGATTCTCACAGGTCAGAGCCGGAGAGACGTTTCCGACATTTCCTCTAATTACTTTCGTTGGCACGATTAGGACATTAACAACGCCTCGTGTGCACGCCTCGCATCGCAACATCGCATCGCCTCGTCTCGTCTAGCCTTAAAGCCTCACCTTAGCCAACAAAAACTAATCTCTCGATCATAACGTAATTTATTTTTAGACATAATTGTCCCATCAGATTCATTCATAGAAAGCACAATTTATAAGCACGTGCCTTGAAATTATCATTCGTGCGGTGCGATGCTCTTTTTAGAAATGAGAATGCGAAATGCGAATGATCTAAGCTGTGTTGTGTTGTGCTGCATGTATTCTCTGTTGTCATTTACAAGAAGATGAGCTTGAGGATAAGGATAAGCCATCATGTTTTGTTGAGCTGAAGAGAAAAGTGACTCCAACACTTAGAACTAAAGTGAAGTCTTTTAAAAAGTAAAAGGGTGATGAGAAAAGTACTTACGAGAATTCCTTTGAGAAGGATCATAAGAATGGGATCAATACTCAAGAGGTGCCGAGTTCACCATGACAACTAAACTAACCATTTCCTTCTTCCTTTCCTCGCCTGCCTTTGGTTTTTGCAACAACAACAAAATGAGAGCTGAAGAAAAGAACCGGTTCTGATTCTATCTTCTACTCTGTATGTTTGCATTCATAAACAATGTCGGTTCGGTATCACCGTATCACATCAAATAAAGTTTTCGCCAGACCCACCCAACTAGTTGAGTCTAGTTTAACTTTTTAAGTGTGATGCTTTGATCTTTTTTCAAAATCCGTTCCATTTCCACACAAAAAATTCCATCTAATGCCGCTAATGGCGCACCAGATAAGTTCTCACCACAATACATAATAATAGGCTATCGATTGCTTATTTCGAAAAACTAAAAAACAACGATCGAATTGGCCCACTACTCAGATCCAATCCAAACTCATCAGATTGGAAAATCTCCTTCGCCTTTCTTTCTTCCTCACCCTAACAAAATTCGCCAAATGCGACTCGCCATGTGAAAAACAAATCAAGTCGGTAGTCATACTTAATCTGACATCGAACAAGAAGAAGACTTCAACCCAAACTCAAGATTGTATGCTAGAATTGCTTGCTAGAGCACAGCTAAAAAGGAGAGTAAATAAGGAAGTAGAAGAAGAAGACAATCTTTTCAACAGTCTAAGAAAAAAGAGTTCATTCAACGTGTTCAATCTTGAGCTCATTTTTTCCCATTTTGTCACAAAGTAAATACAATTATGTGCTTGCTTCGTTCGTTGCTGCTTCCCTTCCCAAACTTCCCATCGCCGATATTTGTACTTTCATTCTATTTTCTCTGCAACCACATAATGGAGAAAAGAAGACCAAAAGTAAAGTGCGTTGTACTCTCTTCGCTACTAATGTATTGGACTTTTATTCCAAAGTAATACGTATGTTTTAATGTTGACCACCGCACCGGACGTCGGACCTCGACCCACCCGAAGATACCCGGTGGCGGGTATCTTCACCCGGGCTTTAGAAATACCGCATGCTGCATGTGCCACCTCTCTATCTATCTTTTTTAGAATTTATAAAGTCATATGCTTTCTTATGAGATATAAAAATTGTCTCAGAAAGTGAGGAGACGACCTCTGCCTGTCATTTATTTTCATCAAGGCAAGGCCATTCCACCGCACCGCTTCTTTTTTTTAGTCTAAAGATCTTCAAATGGTGGGAGTGACGCGACGTAAAATTTATCGCTGCATTTTGTCCTGTCAATTGTCAAAGTAAATGACGTCTCATATTAACGTTTTAAAAATGTGACTTTAAATAGGGCAATGATTGCAGTTAGAGATTCAAACTCTGCCAAACCTAACGATGCTCTCGCCGCTGCTTCAAGTTTTCACATCAATTTAGCTAGCTATTAGCTCGACAATGTTATATGAATGTAATGGCAAGGAAGGATAGAAGACGAAGATTACACACCATTTTTCAACCTGAATTCCTTAGACCGGTAAAAACTCTTTCTTGCGGCACAGCCCGCACAGCACACAGCGCAGTCAGAGTCAGCAAGCATTTTATTGTACTCTACCGAGTAGAATTGGTCGTCGTCGTCAGCTCCTGTACTGTGCTGTGTCCTGTGTCCTGCCCGTCCACCATTACATTCTTGTGGAAGTGTCTTTGAGCTAAGAGCTTGTTAGAAGATCGTTGTCGCCTACACTAAAAAAATCCTCAAGAGTGAAATGCGTCGTTAAAAAAAGAGACAAACCACCATGCTATAATTCCCAAAGAGCAGCTTCGGCTTCAAATGGAATGGAATCGAATGCAATGCACTGCTGCAATGAAATGAAATGAAGTAACTCAACCACTCAACTTAACTCTGGTTGTCTTTAGGCAATTTAGTTAATAGAGTTCCCTTCCTTCCTTCAAATCCAAACCTAAATTGGACATGGCCTTTTGAGTACATTTTAAAATAACAAACAACACACGACACGACACAGACCCACATCAAAGCCAAACTAACTATCAAAATAAAAGCACATACATAAGTAGTCAACGTGATCCCTCCCTGACTACGTTGTTTTTTCTTCTAAAACCTAAGATTCATGATTCCTTAGAATTTAAGACCAACTTGGCAAAGTGGGGACGACGGGTACGGACGGACGGTGAGCCAAGAAAAAAAAATTCGATGAGACAAGCAAGCATGACGACAGGACAAGAGATTGGTTTTTAGAGGACACTTTACTTTCGACACATTGAACTTGTCGAGAACATGAGCGCCAGGCAAGAGCCAAGAACTTAAGAAAAAGAACATGATAAAATATTAGGTTCGTGTCATTTAATAAATAAAATGATCAAATGATCATTACGTCGCATGCACGTCGCAGACTCAAATGAGCCCATTGTATGATTTGTCATAATCGGAAAGAAATGAAATATAACACCAAATCCAACAATGAAATTCTGATATTAGTTTGGCCGGCGTCATGGTACGGAGGTACCATTCACAC
>JAQGCM010001184.1:0-16849 GCA_034699705.1 Hymenaphorura dentifera | reverse complement strand
ATTGATTGATTTGGAAGGGTGTAAGTGATTGAGCTGTTGTTACGTTCAGCCTAGTTTGGAAAACCTCAACATTTACTGATAATTATGTGATGTTCTCGATATCATTTTCATTGCTTGTAGTTTTGCTTCATTTGGTAGGGAATTCGAATAAATGAGAATTGAATGCATGAGTCGATTTTGCTGAGTTCGTCAATTGATTTGGAATACAAGCCCTGCAGAAACATTTAAATTGGAATGCATCCAAAAACCCACAATGGTTCGTCCTACTCACTTTACTTTATTGATCCGTGTTTTAATATGCTTTCAAGAAACATACATCAGTTAGCCGTTTCCAAATATTACGTAGTTCGTATTATTGGGCTGACATCATCCTTTTAACGGGAATGAAATGATTGTTGATTTGATACCACTCATAATACATACCACTTGGTTCTAATTTGAAAAGGCTTGAGCACAGTAACAGTAAGATATCGAGGTTTACTGTTCCATTGTTTTAAGCAACAACTACCCAGAATTTATGAATATTTACGATTCGAAAATTGTATAAGTCCTTGAAGGAATCTGAGAGAGACTTGCCACTGTTGCATATCTGCCAAATATTTCGGAGTTGAAGTTGAATTGATAAAAAAAACATTTGCATCAACGATCAACTGTGAAGGTTTGCAATTTTGCATCAACTCCTCGAAACACAAGGCGGAAGTCACATTGAAATTGAACACACAAAAACTGAATTTGTATGGGGAAGGTTTGGAAGCAAATATATTTATTCATGTATCGAGCTATCAATTTTCAAATTTGAATATAAGTATGTTTCTAACCGATCGTGTACATCAAATTTTAGTTTAGTGCATCCTACTGCGGGTAGAACGGAAAGTTTTAAAACCCTCTGTTCGGATTTGGTCCATTCCCGTCCTCCATTCTCCATTGTTGTTTACATGAAGCGGAATTTTACTTGGAGAACCGAATTTGAGAATGAATTTTATGAAGGAAGAAAGAAGGGAAAAGGATTTTAGACACAGTTGGACATGAAAGAGTTGAAGTGCATGAGGAAAAATGGGGATGGCAAATGGCATGGATGGATGAGTTTTTACGTCTACCTGCTCATTTGAATTTAATCTGACGGGTTTAGTGTTAGAAGGATTGAGTAGTTTAGTTAGTTGGATGGTATCCTATTTGGTTATGGCCAGGCCAGGCAGACCAGACCAGGATGGCGCGGGTTAGTATTAGGATTCGTATTAGGATTGGGCAAGGCCGACCATGACTCAGGGGCAAATAAGAAGCCTCATCCACTAAACACTAACTAAACACTACAAAGAAATATAGTTTTTTTATGAGAAGAGCACGTTGACACATCCATTAGGTGAATACTGAAAAAGTATAAGAAAAGAAGGCCAGACTACAATTTCAACCCTTTATGCACTCCACACTGTTCTCATGCTATTCCTGCATTGCCTTGCTCTGCAAGCTGCATGATGACTTTTAGAGTTCAATCTTCTCAACCCTTTACTTTTTTGTGGTTTTATAACCAACAACACAAAGAAAATGAAATGGAAATCAAATGGTGGGCAAGCATGGCTAGAAAAGAGATAGTCGTATCTAAGAATGTATGTTGCAAGTAATTTTTGGAACCGAATGTTGTCCACCTTGCATAAAGTTGTAAACTTTCGTAATGAAGACGCTTGAACTATAATATTATATGCTGCCTAACCGTTGGAAGCTTTCTCAAAGTGATCAGAAAAAAATTGATTTGTTTATTTAGCAGACCAGAAAATCATAAAAATAATTTCCATTTGGCTGTGCCGATTCATTCTTGGTAGATTCAGATTTCAGGAGGGTTGGCAAATGGCAATACGAAACGACAAAATACTGTAATTTCTTTGTAAGGTTTTGTCTAGGAGCTCTGACGCTCAGCGAGTTCATGAATTTGTGTAATCGTAATGTTTGTTTTTGTATTCCAATGAATACAGTATTTGTGACTTTGTCTCGGAGTCTTAAAGTCTGATTCTAATATTTTGTGTCCAATTCCATTCCCAACCAATTGTTCATGTCGTAACTTTTATCGTGAAGGTTGGCTTTCTGAAGTCTAATCGCGATAAAGCTAGTCAGCCAGTCGCAAGAAATCGATTTGTAATTTGTTTGGATTACGTAATCAAGCATGTATAGTTGCGGTTTTAGTATATTGATGACGTTGGGATTTTGTCCCCGAAGCCCGAGCAGCTAAAATTATATTTCGAATGTCTGATTTATTTTCAGTTGACGACAAAGAAATTGTGGGAAGTGGAGGAAGTCAAGGACGATAAATTTATTAATAATGTGGACGGCATGTGGAGAAATTCAACCTGGTCTACAAATTCAGGTAAATTATCTCATTTAAATTATTTTTGTGCTTCAAGAATTGAGAATTGAGTATCGGTCCATGATAACGCATGTTAATTTGCTAGTGAGTTCCTAAAGTCGACTATAAAAATTTCTGGGACTGGGGAGGGAAGAGCTAGGGCACTGCAGAGGAAGAGTGAGCTCACGGAGTTTAGTTTTATTTTTACTTCGGCGACGGTGACACTGTCCCAGTCTTTTATTAAATAGTTTCATGAAATTTAACTTATTCTATTCTTCCATTGGCCTTATTATTCAGTAATGTATTAATTGTTTCTAGTCAATTTTTTCAAGTTTTAACGTTAATATATTTTTTTAAACTTGAGCTGTTTTGTTAATTGTCAATCATAAACAATGACTGGTCCAGTGAAAGGATGCCGTGTGAGACCGCGCCGAAGGGTTTTTACCAACACTAATCAATTAATGTCTGCGGCCATCATGGGGAGTACGGAAACAATCTGTACAATGTCTTCGAGTAGTTCAGGTTCTGGGTCAGAGAATTTTGCAGATTTGGATTCCCCTGGTCCTAGCGATTCTCCGCAACTTGCAGAGACAAAACTTTTCGGTAAGGGCAGCCTGTAACAGTGGCAATGGTAATTCTGCTGCTAAAAGTTTTTGGCTTGTGCTGGGAACAGAATTTCCATTTGAAAGTATGAATATGAGTACCCGACCATTTGCAAAAAAAATATCCAGAATTTGGTTTGCATTGAAATTGATAATTAGATTTTTTCGTTTACTCTACAGAGCATCATGTGGCCGGCCTTGGAATGGCAAGACGACAGGGGTTTCCAGACGGAAATTCCATATTGTCTCCGCGATCAAATAATGAGACTGGTGGACTGGGCGTAAAAATGGTTGAATATGTTCTTGGTGCTTCACCAAACACAAAAGATCTGGAATCACGAATGAGACATCTCGCAGTTGTAAGTTGACTAATAAATATTTTGAATACGATTAGGGTCATTTGATTGGGATACTGTTGCATTTCCATCGGAACTAAAATCTAACTTTTAAGCAAATGAACAGAGTGAGTGCTCACGATGTGAGTGAATTTAATTTCTCAAACTCTTGCCGTATGGTAAAATTTCTTGTGGTTGAAGATGATGAAGCGCTATACTAAGTTTCGTATACTGAGCAATGCTCTGAGGAAATCGCGCTCGCCGTACTGATTCACCACAGAAATGAAATTTATGTAGAACATTCAAATTTCTAGATCTAATGCAAGGCTAATGTTTGATTCTGCATTTCCAGGATGATAAGGAGAGAAAAGACGGAAGCAAGAAAGACGAAAATGGAGTTGTACAGATACAGAATGGAATGGGAGACGATATGGTACCACATTCGCACGCACATTCTCACATTATTCCGCATGATGACAAGGGTCACCATATCCCTATGAGTCACGAAGAAATGCAGGCACAAATGATGGCGGCATCAGCTCACCATGGAATGAATGGACATGGACTCCATCACACACTTCATCACGCAATGCCCAGTGGTCCTTTGGACGGATTTGAGCTTCCCCAGATGGACCCATCGTCACACACTCATAGCGGTGGTCCACCAGTTGGTTTCGACTCACCTTATGGAAATATGAATCATCACCTTATGCAACATCATCAACCACCGCCACCAAATGGCCTGCCATCTTATGATCACCAACAGGTGAGACTATAATTTTGTTAAATCTGCACCCAGTTCGAGGTCGTAAAATTTGGATCTTTCAAAATAAATTTGAACACGAAGTAGGCGTAGTAGTTTAGTTATGATAAGACAAAAACAAGGATCGGAAATCGGAAGTGTCGTTTAAATTACACGATGTAGGTACGTAAGCAATGCGAAGTAACGCTGAACGAATAGTTTTTCTTTTGCTCTATATATTTGCTCAACATATATTCTTGAAATATTAAGTTCAGTTGAATGTTCCCGTTGAATTTCTTATGAATAGTGCTATTCCAATTTGGGGTTCTGGTCGACAAGGATATGGTCATGCATGACTAGGTTGCATTGTCAGTTACTGTCACGTAGAACCCAAGTAAGGTAAAGGATTGATCCATCGTGAAATCGCATTGAAAGGAAAAATAACTGGTGATTGAAGATGATGAAGCTCTAAACTAAGTTTCAAAAGTTTTGCGGAAAATGCGCTCGCCGTACTGATTCACCACGGTTAGTTACGCACATTACAATATTTATTTATGAAAGTTCAAGAATGGATCCTTGCCTTTAGTTAAGTATGACCAAAGCTATTATTACAGTAGGGCCGCCCACTGAATTACCATTTTTGACATTCTTGAACTCACTATATGCATATTGGCAATTCACCTGTTGTAAAGTTGTAATTATCATGTATGTACATTGGCAAACGACACTTTTGGTTTGAGGTTTCATATTATGGTTTTTGCATATAATTTTTGTGGTCAGCATATTTCGTTCATGGGAAATCTAAGAGGGAAAGACCGCAGAATTGAGAGTGAAATTCCCAAGTTTGATTCAACAAAAGTTCAAGTTCGCTAATAATTTTGTTTCAAATGGAAAGGTCAAGTTCTGGTGGTTCGTTGGCCCTAAATCAGAATGTTTTTGTTACAAATTGCAAATTTGAAATAAGGAAAAAAACTCTCAATCGAAAGGGCTGAAGGAAGTAGGTGTGTTGCTTTCTTTTTGCTTTTCTCACCCTACTAGAATTAGAAGGAATGGCCATTGTTTCAATATGCCGAAAATTGGTTCGAGGCAGTGAAATATTCTAGCCACGCTGTTGTCGCTCTTGCGTGCAATTTCATAAAGTTCAACTTATGCTTTCTTAATGGGAATTTGCAAACGGTTTCCTTCAATTAGATGTAGGAACAGTAGGAAGTCTAGAAGAATTGAATCTAACATGCACGAACACTTTGTTTCCCCGTGCATCATTCAGTTCATTTTTTTTTTTGATAAAAAAAAGTCTTAAAGTAAATGGATGACTTGACTGTTGTGTAGTCAAATGGAAAATTGTAGCCCGTCGAATCGAGTCGGACAGCTTGACAAATTGTCCCGGGTTTAAATCATGTGATGGAAGTATTTTTGGTTTGATTGAATTGAATGATGATGAGATGAACAAGCTGGTAAACAGAGTGGCTAAAGAAATTCTGAGGAATCAAAAAAACTGTTGAATTGTTGCATACTGTAGGGATTGAGGTCAACCTGTGTGGTTGTGTTAGTTATTACGTATAATATAAAACCTGAAGAGTCTCATTGCGACGGAAAGGTCTTTTTGCAACAGAGAAGAACTTCTTCGGTCGGCCAATGACTCTCTTCGTCTTCCTTCCTCTAGTTAGCAAAGCTAACTTGCCAGTGAAGAAGTTGGTCTTCTCGTGGTGTCTATCTTTCTGGTCTTGCATGCATCCCTCAAACTGCACTGCAACAATAAAATCTGCAGAGTGCAGAAAATCCCCCACCTCAGCTAGGCAATCAGTTGAAGTTGACCGAGTAGAGTTTTTGCCGTAGCCGTAGTGAAAATTATTGCATGTGCTCAACTAATTTTCTTGCGGGATTTAGTAAAGGAAGTTGTGCTTCAAACTTCAAAGTTAGTCAGTCAGTCATCAGTGAATGTTCTGGAAGTTAGCGCGCTGTGCCGTAGTTTTTTTAAATTATTGTTCAGTTTATTCTGTGAAAAGTTTGGAATTTTTGTGCAAATCGTTTAAAAAAAGAGTTTGCGAATTGTGAATCATGATATTGCGAGTGCCAAGGATAAGAATTTTACATATTTTAATTAAGCAACGTCAATAAAAAATTCGTTGGTTGGTTGTCAAAATTGGTTAAAGCGTAAGTGAAGCTTTGCTGATGGGCTGAAGCTGAGGCTCTTCGCTCTTGTTAAAAGTGTACAAAGACTTAAAAAAATCATGAAGTTGGTGACGAAGCGATTTATAGGGCTTCACCATTTGGTGAGCCCTTTGACGTTGACCACTAAGGAACTGGCGAAGGTATCATCCTGCTTCTAATAAAATCCTTCCAAACAATGCTTACTGCACTATGCACTTACGACTTACACTGCCTTTAACCCCTAGAACCTGTTTTTCTGTATATGTTTGAATTTTGGATTTTATGGCGTTGTAATATATTTTTGCAAAGCTTTCTACACCTCTGCTGTCTGTGTACAGAAGAACCAGTCCGACTAACCGGAAATACTTTTGAGCGTTCATTCCATTCCGTCACAATTGAGTAATTACATCTTCAAGTTAATGCAAGGAGAGATGATGTTGAAAAATTAAGTTGAGCTCTAACCCTGTCAAAGCATATTAATAGTAAATCTAGACCCAGAATCCAGTGCATTTTCTTTGCCAAATGCTTCGGCTCAGGTTGTTAGCCCCATTGTTTTGAGTTTTTCATAAAATGTAAATTGGAGAAAACAGTTTTCTACAAATTGAGGCCTAGGAATAGGCTACTTCTAGCACAAAAGAGTTAATTTTTAACAATCAAAATCTTTAAGTAGTGTCGTATCTATTCATTCAATGGGCAATGGTACAAAGACCCAATTTCGAACTGTCATAACAATGACACTGCCCGAAGGACATCAAAGTACAACTTTCGCACTGACAATTGCAAAATTGCAGTAGACTCTGCAGACTGTCCGGGATTTGAATCTCTTCCCACTTTGTATGCTATGCTTTTTTAATCAACAATGTAAGCCACGGATCTTTCAAGTACCTTCTTCTCAAGACATTGTTATTACTTTTTCAAAGCGGACAAAATGTTTGAACTGAATTGAGCAATTGAGCCATGATTTGAAAATAGAAATGAGAGAAATTTGTATTTTGGCAATGGTCAGTAGTTTAAATTTGAAATCAGCCGTGACTTTGAGATTTAGATTGGATGTGCAGGCCAGGCCAGTCACACAATTCAATTGACAATCTGACAGAATCTTATTATTTTGGTTTGGTTGAAAGGAAAGGAAGGAAAGAATTGGGACAGTAATTACTGAGAAGGGATGTTGGCCACGTTATTATGCTAGTTGTGAAGTTTTCCTTATGCCTGCAGAGATTTTTAAAAGATGAGATTGAGATTCGTACGAGAGATGAGAATTGTAGAGACGGAAGAGGAAAAAAAATATTCGTTCACTTCACAACGCACAACATTTACAATTCAATTCGCTCACACACTACTTTTCCCATTGTAATAAAATGATGATAAATTTAATTTAAGATGAAGACGAGAAGAAGCTTCAGGTGATACGCTACATGCATGGGTTCAAAGAATCCAAGTGAGAAGTGACACTGAATTTTAAATTGTATTCATAAATGGGTATATCCTTTCAAAAGATAAACAGTTTGCTTTAAGTTTTATCCGCTTTGCGTAGCGTTTCATGAACTTCTTATCATTTTTTCTACTTGGCGTGTCTTGGCTTGGAGAATAAATGCAAAGTTTTTAATTAAGCCGTGAGGGATGGAACGATGGGTTGTGATGTGGAATTAACGCTCAAAGTCATGATTTGGTCGTAGTAATTAAGTTGAACAATGAAACTCTTACGAAAGGAGGGGATGAGTTTTTTTTAATGATTTGACTAACTATAACGGTGAAATATTTGATTGTTGTCTTTTTCTTGTTTTGATTTTTACATAGTTTGAAAACTAAATCTTGATCTCAATTTGGGACCATTGCTCGCACAGTGTATCGTGTATCAGTTTCGATCGATCAATCTTGTTTTCAAGTACATCTGGCTTCAATTTTTGCTTGGTATTTGGTGTTTATTTGTATACACTAAGCTTTGTAGCATTGATAGCATAATTGTGTTTGATTTGTTAAATCAACCATTGTTGAGTGTTGTATTGTAATTGTACAAAATTATTGGCACCCGGCCCATACAAGCCCTTCACCTTACAGATTCTGTTCAACATTTATTATTTATATGGGCGATGGGTACAACACGTTGAATACAAAGAATAGAAGAAGAGATGATTTTGTAGATAATAGAATACACGTTTGTCAAGTTGCAAGTCAAGGTGGAGGCAACATTTTATTGTTGTGTTGTATTAGTTAGTTGACTTACTTAATTTTGTCCGATTAAGGCTTTTTGGCGTGGTGGAGACGGTTTGTCAATTATATTGTGGACATACTGAGTCGTGGTTAACTATGCTAACAGGGCTAAACCTTTGGGCGTGTGTATAATCAAGTCAACTATAATTTGGACGTAGGGTTTAGTGTAGAGATTAGTTTACATACAGGCAAATGTAAGATGTAAATGTTGCGTGCACTTAGTTACAGCACTCCATGCTTGACCAGTCCATGCTTGACTTTGAAAACTTTGACCTAAACTCAGAGAACTAGTTCTGAGAGTAGCAAGTAAGCCCATTAAAAGAAAACGAAATGTTAATTTATTCTTATTTCGGGGTTTTGGCTTTTCAGCATACATGAATATGTACTCAATGTACTATATGAACAGTAGAGTAGATTGATGAGTAAGTTCGATAGATCCACGAGAGGAAAATTTTGTGAGGACATGATGAAGTAATTTTTGTTAGCTTTCCAATTTGGAATTATCAAAAGCTTATTACTTTAATTCAGGTTGTAGCAAAGGCAAAAATTGAAGGAAGATGTGCCTAAGCCTATTTACTTTGCGAAAGGAGCTTGTCACATTTCGTACAGGAATCTCCTTTACGAAATGTGACAAACAAACTTAAAGCTGTTCACATTTCTTCTTGGTTTGAATTAGAATAACTGCTTCAGAATTTTGCATTTTCGAAAGCCAAAGAAGTGTGGATGTCGTAAAAGTAGCTAAGCTTTCGTGACTCAATATTTAAGTTTTCTTTCATTTCAATGTATTCTTATTCTTTGTAGTTCCAAAAACAGCGTAGAGCTTTGATGGCGTACTGTTGAAAAACTGTTTTGTTTCTAGGTCGGGTCGCGGAAATAACTAAATTCTTTGGCTGTATTCAGCCTTTAAGATGTGCTAGTAGTTTTCTGAATGTTTAGTACCACTTAGACTTTAAGGATTTAAGTTTTCATGCAACGAAGTCCTTTGACGTTTTCACTCAAGATTGAGTGATGTCGGCGAATTTAATTGAAATGAAGCAGAGACAAGAAAACAATAATTTGCGAGATAGCACAAAGATGACATACTTGAAGTATGAAGTCAAAAAAATTATAGTTTGTCAAGCCAGTTTTACTCTGTTTTGTACTTTCTCTCTTAAGTTGAAGTGATTTACATTTTTTGTGGCTGCGGGCATCGCACTACTCGTGATATGGCAATAGCCAGAATGCTAGATGAGTCGTAAAATTTTCTTTCGGGATTTTACGTCTTCTTAGATGAAAACTTTGAAAACAGGATATATATTTTGTTTGGAGTTAATTATGAACTAAATTTTGATTTAAAAATTGGGGATGTTTGGAAATTTACTGGTGGAAATGTATCAGTGTATAGTAGACCTAAACATTATGACTTTGTTTATTTTTTTAGTTATTCCGGAATCACAATGGCACAGCTTCGAATGGAAATGGACCACAAATGTCCATGGTCCCGCAACAATACCTTCAGCAACAACAGCAACAATTGGGTAAGTTGTGCCTCAAGGTTTTTGGAATGTGTACGATTTGTTAATTGATTACGTGCTAAGTTAATTTTGTTTTTCTGTGATTGCAGCAGCTGCAGGACTTCCTCCTGGTTCGGGTGGTTATCCAATGCCTCATCAGTATATCCTCAACACTCAAGATCCGTATGGTCTCATGGCTGGCGGTAAGTTCGCTCTACTTTTCTTTCCTACTCTCCATTATTGCTGAGAAATTCGCCAGAAGAGAGCCCCAGATTCAATTCTTTCATGTTTTATTGAATTTAAGAGAACATAATTTCTTTTCCAAAGCTTAAGTGACCTCATTGCCAAATGTAGTAAATGAGAGCCCGATTTTGACAACAATGCATGTTCTGCTGAAACTCTTTGCTTGATTTCTTCGTTCTTCATTGTTCAGATTCAAGACTCGATTGTCAGTACTTGAGGTTTAGATCTAATAACATAATAGACCCTGAGACCAAAGATGCACTTTCCGTTTTTTTAACACTACTTTTTTTGTGTGTATTGTATTACATGAATTCAAAGAAAGATACGTTAGACGTTAAACGCTTTTTATGCCGTGACTTGAGGTTTTGGAGCGGGCTTGCTATTCACGGTGTATCATAGAAGAGCATTGTTCAATTCAATTTAAAGTTTGGCTAGTATGCGACTGCTTTATTTAATTTATTTATACTTAAAGTCAATTGTTTATCGGTCGTGCCCCTACTTATTGAAGCAAAGTGAAATTTAATTCGTCAATTAAAGGAACCGGTATGAACTGGCAGGTTTTTATACGTTTGGCATTTGGGATACAATGTGATGATGTGAGAAATAAATACTTGAGTTGAGATTGAGTATGGAAAGTGGATGTGCTTTATACACAATTACGAGTAATCATTGTATTTGTTATTCGTGCACCTCCGGCACGCAGAAAGTTAGTAACAAGGTAGCAAGTTTTTTTATTGTGCTGATCAAAGCACAAGTTCCACTGGTTAAACTTGGTGAACCCTAAACTAAATGTCAATCAAGTATTTGAAATACATGTGAGCGACTTGACTTGTTGGCTGCAATAAACTATATGTCCCCAATGTCGCCAGTTTTCTGCTGGTGAAATGTGCAGACAACAGTTTCGACACATTATGTCAAAAGTTCTCAATTAAATAGTGGACATAGAAATTGAGATGAAATTTCTTTTTGCATTTTTTAACAGGATCTGCCGTTCCACAATACTATGGAGTACCATGGGGACTTTATCCAACCGCTGGACTGGTAAGTTTTTGGAATTTATTTGACAATCTGTAATTTCTTCATGCATCTTAAAGTGACCAGAATATCTGTTGTGAACTTGCAGCAGATTGGCCCTGGAGGACAAGTTGTGGGGCAAAGAAGACCACTGACACCGACTGGCAATGAGATAAATGGTCAACAAGGACAGTTTCAAGTTATTCCATACTATGACCCAAATCTTTCTGTCATGGGAAATCGAGGTGCGACTCCGATGCGTCTCGTGTCACCTGCTCCGGTCATGGTCAACAATCCAGGTCCGTCTACATGTTTTCTGGGGCTTCTGGTGTAAATAATAGTACTGGGACTAGACACGGTTGTTAGTGGTTAAATAGACTTATGTTCTAAGTTGTAAATACTTCCAAACACTAGGATCGGGTGGTTTCGGTGTCAATCCTCAGTATGCCGCTACTCAGGGCTATAATCCTGCTTCTCACAATGCTTCCGCAATCGGACCAGGTTAATAACATACTAACTTATTTGACCTGTAATTAGTCCATGGAATTATCTAGCCAGTCGATCGGTGATGGTTTAATTACGGGGTGAACATTTGGTGATGGGTTGTGTCGGTGTTGGTTTGCACAGGTGGACTGCGAAGAGATTCATTTGATTCTGAGAGAAATAAATGGGCACAGTATCCACTGGGTAAATACTACGAATTCATTTCCATTATATCGTATTGTAGAATTGCTTGTAGAACGCCTGACAGTAGAATTTGAACAAGGCATTTTTGTTTTCAATTTTGTAACACTTGTCTTTGTTCTAAGCAGGATCACCACCTCCAGGCATTAGTGGAGGTAATTCAAGGCTGATAGGGGATAAGGGATTACGTGCGGGTTCTGCACTTTTTGGAGCTACGAGCCCACTCTTCCCTAAAATTGGTCGGCAATCTGTTTCTTTGGAAAAACCCAATGGGCGCTCGAGACTTCTAGAAGACTTCCGGAATAACCGCTTTCCTAATTTGCAGCTCCGTGACCTTACCAGGTAATTTCTTTTCTTCATCTTGCTATTACTTCCGTTATAATTTTTAGACCGAGAGATTAGCTAACAATCATGGTGTTTTTGTTCCAGTCACATGGTCGAGTTTTCCCAGGATCAACACGGGTCAAGGTTCATCCAACAAAAGTTGGAAAGAGCAACGCCGACCGAGAAGCAATTGGTGTTCAGTGAAATTATCAGCTCTGCTTACCCACTCATGACCGATGTGTTTGGAAACTACGTCATTCAAAAATTCTTCGAGTTTGGATCACCTGAACAAAAAGCGGCCTTGGCTCACAAAATCAGAGGAAATGTTCTTTTGCTCGCGTTACAAATGTATGGTTGTCGCGTAATTCAAAAGGCACTTGAGTCCATCGGGCCTGATCTCCAAAAGGAAATTGTCCGTGAACTAGACGGTCATATTCTTAAATGCGTGAAGGATCAAAATGGAAACCATGTCGTTCAAAAATGCATCGAGTGTGTGGATCCTCATTCTCTTAGTTTCATCATCAATGCATTTCACGGTCAACTTGGCAAACAGAATGTAAGGATTTTGATTTATACATACCCAACATGTTATTCTTTCGATGATAAAAACTCATTGTATTTTACTTTTATGTCCACGTAGATCTTTGTTCTATCCACACATCCATACGGCTGCCGTGTGATCCAGAGGATTTTGGAACATTGTACAATTGAACAGAATCAACCGATTCTGGACGAACTCCATGACCAGGCTGAGGCTCTAATTCAAGACCAATATGGAAATTACGTGATTCAGCATGTTCTTGAACACGGAAAACCAGAGGACAAGGCCAAGATTGTAAACATTGTTAGAGGGAAAGTATGTCAATATTCTCAGCACAAGTTCGCCTCCAACGTTGTCGAAAAGTGTGTAACGTATGCAACTCGCCAGGACAAGACTTTTTTAATTGACGAAGTTACCGCTTACAATACTGACAATGGGTGAGTCTAGTTAAATTATTGAGCAAATTGATTTACCTTAAAATGAGATAATTTATAATCTAAATTATTTTTTCATTCCTTTAGTGTAACAACCAGCCCACTCAACATTATGATGAAGGACCAGTACGCAAATTACGTTGTACAGAAAATGATTGACGTTGCGGAGCCGTCCCAACGCAAAATGCTGATGCAGGTGAGTTATCAAATCTTTACTTTGTCCTGACCACCCCAATTCCTAACCTAAACAAAGTAAAATTCTAATTGAATTTGTTTTTGAAACAGAGAATCCGCCCACACCTCGCTCAGCTCCGCAAATACACTTACGGCAAGCATATTATCGCGAAGTTGGAAAAGTAAGTCAAATTTCGAAGCTCTAACCTTTTCTTAGGAATAAAAGATAAATACGCAATAGTTGTATCAATTTTTAATTTTATTTTCAGGTATTTCCTTAAAAACAATACTGACTTGGGTCCGATTGGCCCACCATCATCGAGCCAACCTCCTCTGTAATTCCAAACCAGAGTTGCTCAACTTGTACACTCCCGTGTAAACATTGGCTCTCTAAACTTTTTCTACAGTATTTTTCTTGGTGATGGGACTCTATATTGTGTGACCTCGCTGTCGTCCTTTGTACTATTTTGTTTCATTCTCAGACTTTTGTTTGTATCGAGTAATAATTATATTAATGAAATGAGAATTTTTTTGTGTTGACAATGTCATGACTTGAATATAAAAATTAAAAAAAAATTGTGTTGAGATCAACACGGAATGTTTTGAAATCAAATATTGGAAAACTCGCAGTCTTTCTATTTCTTGACTAGGAACAATTTTGTTTTGTGCGTAATAAAGTGATCATTTGAGAAATTAAAACGCAACATAAATAGCAATAAATTCAAACGAAACGGCCAATTCACATTGAAGCTGCCGTGTAAGTAGATGACTTTATTTCGAGCAGTCAGAGCGGACACATGCAGACATCGGTTTGAGGGCAGGAATAGACGGCACAACTTATGATTTTAAAAAACTAAACTACTTCGAAATCTCTATACGCAGAATGTAGATACAATTAGGGTAAATAAATGAAATACATTCGTCACAATGATAAACCCGTCAATATCACACACGTCGAAAACAGGAGAAAATAAAAAGTCCAGGTCGTCTTCATTGTTTGTACCCTTCAAGGTTCATCTTGCACAGTTTGAGATGAAACCCATGCGAGAGCCCATTTTAAATTCGTCAACATGAATTTCAATGCTTTGGTCCAGTGTTCCTCGGGATTGATTTGAATTCTAAAAGAATTACGCAAATTCCAAAAATGAGGCAATAATTACGTGAAATTCAACAGAACGACTTTAGGAATCAGATAAATTGACTTACTTGATTGAGTATGACTTTCCATTCGTAGGGTCTTCAATTCTTCCTTTGTCTGCCATGCGGTAGGGTAAGGCAAATCCTGTCTGCCCTGGTCTTTCCAACATGGCTGTCTGCAATTGTCCCAAGCACTCCAAATAGGCCGACATTCTATAAAGGGCAAGCATTATTAGCTGTGTGAAAATTTTCGACTATTCAGAACACACTTGTACTCAAAAATACTAGTTTGGCAAATTACCCCTCATCAAATTTGTTATCCCACAAGAGACGAAATCTGTAACTTCCGAAGAGCGGCAGTTCACTGTTATCTGACAGAACCTACAAAGTCATGGAATAGGAAGTAAACGAAATTACCATTTGCACATAGTAGGCATAATCTCTAGGTTTGGGCTGATGGTTACCTTTATGTAAGAATGATTTCCAAAAGGAACTAACTGGTAGTTTGAAAATTTGAAATTTATCTTTCTTGCTAGTGAATTTAGCAAGAGGGTCGTTTGTCCCCAAGCAGCATTTATTTCATTCCATTCAACTGGCTCTCCAGGCAGCCGTCCTAACCGGAAAGTATTGATTGTTCCAAAATGACCGCTGTGCCAAATATGAAAAGTTGCATTCAAAGCATTTGTCTTGTCTAGCCTCTCAAGTTGGCCTTCAACGTATTGCAATTCATTCTCGAGACTATTGGGCGTAAAAATTTTAACAACGATTATAACTCTTAGTCAACCAAAGAAAGCTTCATATTCAAATTGTAGTAACAAAATCCCAATTCCCAAGCTACCTCTGGTTCTGATCCATTGTTTCTAAGAGCTGACGTTTATGACGACAATATTGTTTCAGAAATTGTTGTTCTTGCTCTCGTAGTCGGGCCTGCTCAGCCTTCTGCTTTTGCAAATTTTCCATTGCGACAGTTTCGGCGATTTTGAGTTCATTTAGATCCGTTCGCAACAGATTTTCTTCTCGTTTCAACTGGAAGTCACCAAGAAAATCCAAGCAAAAACTTTAGTTATGCAAATAAGCCTATGAACAAATGAATTTAACAGCCCGACTCACATCTTCTAATTGACTTTCTAAGGCTTCAATATCTTCGGTGTCGGGTTCAGTCTCTAATCTGAAAAGGTAAAAATGTGAGAAAATTAGTCACTCGTCAATTTATTAATAATCACGCAACTTTTTTTACTACACAATCTTGCCACCAGTCACTTACTTCTTCAAAAAATTCGAGTATTGATTGCATTCTTCTTCAGCCTCCCTCAATTCCCTATCTAAAAGTGTAATTAGCGTATCACAACATTCGTCACAGAGTGGATGATCAATTTCTGTACTATTCGAGAGAATGTCCATGAGCTCAGAGGTGACTCGAAATTGATGACTTTGAGGGCTGGGCCCAAGATTTCCAACAATTGTAAATCCATGATTTGTATTTTCAGCAATTGGTGGAATGAATTTGTCAACTAATCCACGAGACGAAGACTGTTCAGTGATGTCCAAAGGCGGTGGTGCATAGAGTGGGACTAGAATGGAATTGGTCAAAAATCAAGTCAAGGTTAAACGAAATTTACGTTCCTTAATACTTGATTACAACCTTCAATTTTATTTAATATTTAATTAGTTAATTAATTGATCGTTGCGAATTGATTGCTTACGACGGAGCTCAGCTAAAGTGTGCTCGCCAATTGAATAAAGAGTTGGATCCAATTTGAGTGCCATCATGCACCTTTGACACACAAAATTCACATTCACTTTTCCCTCCGAAGACATTTTCTTCTTTCTCTTTCTTAGAAACAAACCAAACTACGAAATAGCCAAAATTAACTAAATAATTTTATGATGTACTTGTAATGTTGTAATGAAATATAAGTCCTTTAATATATTTGACTAAATAAATACTTTTATCAAAATTTGCGCATTTGGAACAATAATTATGAACAAAATTTTGTAAATATTACAAAGCAGCTGACAAAATAAACATCGTACTTTCACACACAGATGATTTTGCTTAAGGAAATTGATAAATTGAAAATTCCCTCACAGAAATCGATTTTTTTCACAACGAATGACAGAGGGCCAAAAGTCGCCCAGTTTTATTTGACGGAATTTTCAGCCCAAAATGCAGAAATGCAGGAAATTCGGAACGTCCGATCTAAACGAAAATCTGACAAAATTTGGAAAAATTTGCAACCTGATACTTCCAAACGATCAGTTCTGTTATTGCCTAATTTCAATAAGTTTTGCGTTAACTATTCACAAACATCAATCTAGTGAAAGAACTTTGTGGAAATACTGTCAAAATTGTTTTACTTGGTTGAACTAGATATGCCAAATAATCTGTCACTTCGAGCCAAACATTTTATAAACAAGTAAAGATTTTT
>JAQGCM010001183.1:0-16864 GCA_034699705.1 Hymenaphorura dentifera | reverse complement strand
AGTGTACTTTACTTGCTCTGCTTTCCTTGTACGTTTAGTACATACCCAATATCTGTACAAGTACAAGTTGGATTGCCTTGTGCGACTGCCGTGCCGTGTGCGCTGTGGTGCTTGGATTGAAGTGCCGACAGAGAAGATGAGGAGTTATGACTACAATAGAAGTGCACAAACGACATGGGTTTTGACAGAAGAGCAGAACTGAACAGAACAGAGCAGAGTCAGAGCCAGAGCCAGAGCACAAGGAGAAAAATGAACAAGAGCTTTTTTCTAGAGTCGAGTTTCGAAGCTTGAGCTAGCTCCCAAAACTTCCCTTTCAGTCTTTTATTCCGATCCGTCGTGATTACCTCACACACCTCATTATCACTCCATCACTAATTTACACACAACTCGTACTCAACTCAATTCGCAAAAATGCTAAGAATACCCACTCTTATTTGCACGGATTTTTGTTGTTTGACAAATTTAACAGATTTTTAAACAAAAAACATTTCAATTTCGGCTTTTGTGCGAATTAGAAAAAGAGATGAATTTCGAGATCTTAGCGAAAAAAGCGTACATGTATAAGCACAGTTCTACAATTGAATTTCTGGCCGGTGTTTTTTTCGATTTTTGGCCATTGTTGTGTGTGAAGTGATTTTTGACTATGATTGGTCCGCCCCGATAAAGAGAATTAAAAAATGAACAGTTTGATTTTTGGATTTGTCGGTGGACAAAGTGAGTGGTGGCGGATTCGGGGATTTCTACTGACATTTCTGCTGATTAGTCACCTTCTCACGATCACCTTATCACAAAACAGGTACAAAAACCTTTTTTTAAGAAAGTACTACGTGTAGTGCAGATTCTATGGATTTTGACTAAAAGTCATTAAAATGCAAGAAGAATTAGCAACATTAATTGATTTATCGTTTGGATGTTTCATTGCATTGCATTGTTGCGTCGGGTGCTTTTCATTGTTGCGACTTGCGACCGGGCAGATCAGGGCAGTGGCAGACAGGCAGGGTGCATGAATAATCGCCTTGCTTGTTACTTGTCCTAAGGAAACAATTTTTTTTAACAATCCTCATCACTGTTTGTTGTTTGTTGAGAGCAAATAAAGGGCTCACTTATTGAGAGTCGTCGTTAACGTACAGCACTTGAGATAAACCAAACGAGTTGAGTTCGTAGGCCGGATTTCCGGCTCGAGTGCTGAAGAGCAGAGCTGAGCTGACTGCAAAAGAATTTTTGCAAAATTCACCCTTGGCAAATAATCTCGATAGAAAGAACAGACATACATAATTGCTGTACATAATTGCTTTTAAAATTTAAAGATCTCGAGTTTCCCCTATTCTATCTCTAAATTCATTTTATAAACGTTTTTTTTCAGCCCCACAAACAGATACATGGACAACAATAGCAATCGTTTGAAAAAATCTCGGGTCGGGAGTAGAACAATGCGTGAACGTTTACTTCGGACAGAAATGAATCAATTACATGAAAATTCGGTAATGGCCGCGACGGCGACGCCAATTGGACTAATTTTAAACAGCCGTGGCGGTGGCAGTGTCAGTGGTAGTAGTGACCTTCGCCAAATTAGCAACAATAACGGCAATAATGGTGAAAACGCCAAATCGCCAAAGAGTTACCCTTCACGCCCTGCGAGTTTAAACAGTTTGCACAAATTTGACCCATCGTTGACGCTTTGGGACGATGCAACGTCTGTGTGTCACACGGTACCTGGACTGACGCGTGATCAGCTAGAAATTTGCTTAAGGACGCCGGACGCTACGGCGATTGCCATTGCTGGGCTCCAGATGGCGTCTGAAGAGTGTGCTCATCAAATGGAGAAAAATCGATGGAATTGTTCAAGTCTTCAAGGCTCCATCAATCCACACAATACGAATTTGTTGCAAAAAGGTAATTTTGGGACATTTTGAAAATCTTTGAAAAATTTTTGGCATTTTTTTTCGCAAAAAAGTGAATTGTTTTGTGGAACTTGCGTCTGAACTACGTAGCTATGGCTGTAGTCTAGCCCCTCGACAAAAAATTTCAAATTTCGAATGAGGTCGAATGAATTCGTCGGATCGGAAGGGTTGAGTAAATCGCAAGAGTTGAGCTGCAGAGCGAACAACTTTGTGTAACGAATGAAGTCTTGCAACTTCAATTTCATTTGTCATCAAAATGATCAAAATGTGAGTTGGCTTGGGAAGTTAACGAGTTGGGATTGGGACTGGGTTTGGAAAGAGATGATGAAAATGAGGATGAGATGAAAATGAATCTCTTTGATCTTTTGTGTGATGAAGTTGAAATTAAATTATGAGCTGAGCCGTGCCGTGCTCAGTCAGAGTCAGAGCTCTATTCAGCTCGGAGGAGCAGAAGCAGAAAGCAGATTATTTTGATAGAGAAAAGAAAAGAGGAGAGCTAATCAAAATGAAAAATGATGACAAATTGCTTGCATGAGGACAAAGCGAAAGCGAAAAGTTTGCTTGTCGATGCTGGAGCTGGAAGCTAGGGAGTTTTTTTTGTCACAAAACGTCGGCTCGGCTGTTCCGAAATTTTTGTTCAAAAATTGCAAAAATCGCGAAAGCACTCTGGAATGTCGTTGACATTTTTTAGACAACTTCCCCAGGTCGGAGTTCTGGGTGAAAATATATGCAAAGTGCACAGCAAACCCTGAAGACATTATGCAAATTGAGGGGGGAAAGTTGGGACACGGTGTCCCAACTTTCCCCTCAGCTATCCTCTGCAGCTTGCTTTGAAGTTTCAAATTTGAAAATCACATCGTTTGCATAAATGCATGCCGAGAGCTAGACGTCCTGGCGCGTCTAATTTTATAAACAAATTGTAGTGTCGTCCCTTTGAAAAATTTCCTGTCGAATAATTTCCCAAGGAAAACATCGTCTGTCAAACCTTTGCCTTGCCTTGATTGAGCTCAAGGCTGCATGCTGCTGCTGCTGGAAAAATCGAACCAACAATCGAATCATTCTTGTCGATTTTTGTGAAAATTCGTCCAACAAACAAAACCATTTTATTTTCTCTTTTTCTTAAACGTTTTCTTAGAAATTCCTTGCTTGCAGTGAATTGCATGGTTAATTGATTTGGGAAAAAATCGTTTGACTAAAGGTGAACTAATGAAGCCATCAATTTTTTTCTTCGCTCTCTGTTAGTTGTTATGAAAAACTATTAGGTATGTTTTTTGGGGTCCATTGTTGCTGGAAAAAGAAAGCAAAGCAAGCAACAATGAATGGTAAATGAAACGGCTGCTGCTGCTGCAGATTGCAAGGCAAGGCAAGGCAACAATGAATTGAAAATCATTTGGGCTGAGGTGGCTTGAACCTCATTTAGGGTGTCATGGAAAAGGTGAGGTTTGGTTTGAATGACGTGAAAGTTGCAGTTGCATGCAAGGCCTTAAGGGCCCCCTCTCTTTCTGAGGTGAGAAATTGAAATTCAAAGGTGGTCCTTTGACCTACCGCGCAGGCATGACCAATTGGGCTCATCGTGGCGTGGCAATAGCTTGGCAAGGGTGCTGCCTTCGAACTTCCTTCCTTCCTTTTTTTTTCCTTCTTCAATCTTCCATCTTCGTCTTACATTGTTGGGACTGGGACTGGACTAGCACTAGCTAAGGTGATAGTCCCTTCAAGGGTACTTGATTGTTGTGCAGCTCTGCATCTGCATCTGCAAGTCTACATAATGGGCCTATTCCAAATTCCATGTAAGACATTTCTGAGGTGTTAAAACCGGTCCGAACAAAGGATCAAGATAAGATCTTCATGAATTTTATGAAGATTTAATTCTAAGAAATTTTGGGGATCAATTTGCGCTCATTTTAGCAGCGCTCGATCAAGAAAAGTTGCTAGAAATGTTTAATTTCGGCCAATTTTTGCAGTTGGGACAAACAAAATATTTCACTTTGGAGGGCTCAGAAGTGAAATATTTCACTAAACCTATGTATGTTTCGAAGGCTGATTTGTTTTTGAAATCTCACTCCGTCTTTCTTGGCCTAGACCTAGGCCCGCCCCCAGGGGGTCGATATTGATCTACTTCCTTCATAAATAACATGTTGACACATTCCGCTGTTCAAACAAATCATTCAATTCAGACTTCGTCGGAGGGAGGAGGTAGGCAGACACAGCATGTGCTCCTCCAGAAACTTGGTGACAATTTGACTTGTGTGAATATTGAAAAGATTCATCGTTGGCGATCACCTTTTGTAGTAGTCCACACTACATTCACAACTTCAGATTTTCTGAATTTGATCGATGACAAGCTCCCTGCGGTCCGACAACAATGAAAGGAAATGTAACAAAATGCCCGGATTTTCTTTCAATTTGTGTACAGATGAGTAGTATGACCGCACCTCATAATCATAAAACACAACAATAGCCATGCAAAGGCGGTTCGTGGCTCGGTCTTGTAACAATATGCGTACAAAAGGGACAGATAACAATCGATGGACAACAAGAGCCGATTAATTTGATTCGATTTGATTGTTGTCAGCGTTACAAGTTTCAATGGCTGATTTCTCTGGGATTCTGATGGTCTCGGGGATTTTGATTGACAATGAAAAATTGACTTCAGGAAACTTGATTGACCGGATTTCACGTTAAATCTACGAGACACAAAAGAAACAAATGTGGAAGTTGACGCGCGACATAGCCGAGTTGCACTTTGTTTTTGTGGTTTTTATGCGCGGTTGAGTCAATTTCGAATATTCTCTCAAACTCAAATTCCATTTTTGAAAAGAGCTCTAGAGAAAATTTAGTGCTCTTCAAGTAAATTCATCCAAGTTTGAAGACAAAGATTTATAAAATGCTAAATAAAACCATAAATATTCTGACGAAAACAGAACGAAAAACATCTCTGCACTAATTTCTTCCATTTTCGCTTTTGATGGGGATACCTACATATGTACATAGATCTAATGAAAGAAAGCGTGAATCGATGAATTAATTAATTTTATGAATACTACTCTGACTTTCGGACAAAATAATTTTCCAGAGCTGTACTCTGCTCTGCTCTGCTCGCCTGGGCTGCGTGTCGAATGGAATTGAATTAGCTTTGCTTTTGCTTTGTGAAAAAGCAAAGCAGGATTAAATGTAACAATGACTTGACAGAACCCAGGGCTGCGATGATACCTTAATTTCATCGTTGCCACTTGCCACTTGCCATAAAATGCAAAGAAAAGGGTCCGCGTCCGATTCATGCAACAATGAAAGTATGTATAGCATAGAACCGCCAAGCCAACAATCGAAATCCGCCTCAAAGGATTGTCGTCTCGTCATGTAATGTGATGTAATGTGTGCATTAGAATTCATTGCGACTAATTGATTTGATTCGGATTTATGGCATGGATCACGATCAGTCTGCTCCATCCAGCACTTTCTGCATACAAAATCAGTCTTTAGAGCAATACTAATGTTCCGATTTCTAAAACCAACCGTGAATACGACCGTGACCACTTCCAGTGCAGTGGCAGTGGCTAAAATTGTGGTGAGCCGCAAATTCGGTGGCGGCACCCTTGGCTTAGCTGTTTTTCCCAGGCTTTGAAAAATGCAATTCATCCGAAAAACGGAACAACAATTTTGTCCTACAATCAGCACATGAATTCTTGCCAATTTCCCAGGTTTCAAAAACGTGCACAATAATTAAAAAAGAACAAAGATATATTCTAGAAATTTTGCAGCCCACCAAATCTAAAGTTTGGTCAAACGCCGAGCCAAATTCCCATTATTTTTTCCAAATAGGCTTCAAAAATTGAAAGCGGAATTGAGGAAACAAAATATTTGGGGTTTTAGATAATTAAAAACGTGCCACCTTATTCATTTGATGAGTTCGTCATCGTCCTTTCGTCCTCAATGCTTTCCGTACATTTGCAATATTAATTTTATTGCAGTTTGTAGTTTTGATTCAATTATTCCATTAGTTAATTGACCTCCAATGAGATTGAGCAAATTTTTGAGAAAATATGTTTGATTTTTTCTTCTTCTAATTTCTCTATTAAGAGTTTACACGTTTGCCCATTGCGTGTCTCTAATTTCATTTGCGTGTATTTGCATTTACACGAAAAGGGTTGACCGCCCCGCACCGCACCGCTCTTCATCTTTTTGGTTCATCTTTCTCATTGTTGTTACATGTACATGCTAAAACTATTCACAACAATGCCAAATTGTTGCTACAACTTGTACGAACCGAGTGAGTCGTGTAAAAAATTAATGGCAAAGACAGCAACATGAGCAACAGCTCCGTCTCCGTGCGTCAAAAACTTACAACTTAATTACGATCGACGACCAACCCACTTGAGAATTGCTTTAATGAATTCAAAATAATTAGGGTGTCTTGGTGGACAAACGATTTCTAATTGTTGATCTTGCGACTTGCACTAAAAAGTCGTCCAACAATCAAATGCATGCAGATGCAGCTACTTGGGTGGTTTTGGTCCCTTGATTTGCCTGCCGGTCGGCCCTGGGAATTCTTCGGTACGGGTACGAGAGTAAGGGTGTAAATTGCATAATATTTGACAAACGTTTTGCGTCGCAATTTTTAAAAACACTGGCTCTTGTGAGATGTCTGCATTGGCGGTAGGTTCTTTTGAGTGCAAAAAAGCCAAGGCAAAAGTTAGAGGTGGAGGTGAAGTAAATTACTAAATTACTCGTGTAATTTGCAGATAATAATTCAAAGTTATCTGCAGAGCTGAGTCAACTTTTTTTGAGTGAAAATTAGTGGGAAATGATTGTTTTAGGGCGGCCGGCGGCTTTGGAGTTTGGATGAATCATAACGTGAGGAGCGAGCGAGTAGGAAAACCAGGCAATTGTTGAAAGAAGATTTTTATCTTTATTGAATGTTTTGAGTTGTTTTTTTTTGCAACAATACGCAAAAATGTCGGACGGTCGGAGCAAGAAAAAGGTCAAAAGGATGAGAAATTTAGTCTAATTCAATTTGCAAAATTGCCACTCAGCTCACGCCATGTTTCTCATGAAAAAATCACTAGGCAAAATTACAAGATTTGCGTAAGAATATTGAAATGAACCTTCGGAACGCCAATGCAATGCTGCTAAAAACAAATTCTCGATCAAAATTCATCAACAATTGGGATTTTCTGACAACAATGAAAACCCAACAAACATAAATAGCTCAAAGACCACGTACGTATACGTCAGCCAACCTCGTAATTCTCGACATCCCTCACGTTGCGGTTTTCGTATTTTGATCCGATTTTATTGTTTATTTATGTGTGGTTTTCCGGACTTTGGCTTTGGCCAACCCTTTAAGTACACAAAACCCTTTAAAAAGAGCACCAAGCTTGAGCCATAAATTTTGACCCAACAGTTGACCCATTTTCTTCTTGGTGGTTTCGTTTCAGGTTACCGAGAGTCGGCATTTGGTCATGCAATTGCCGCGGCTGGAGTGGCCTACGCCGTGGCCAAAGCTTGCTCTCAAGGCAAGCTCCTCTCTTGTGGTTGTGGACTTCAGAATGACGATCAATTCAATTACTACACCACAACAAAGGATCAGCACTTGCCGGCAACAATGGGCGGAATGACAGCAACAATGGGCGGAATGCATGCGGGTGGTGGTGTGGCTGAGAGGTAGGTATTCGGAAAGGTTTATTTAAAATTTGGAATTTTAATTTTTTTTTTTTGCTTTTATTTCAATTTTATTTGCAGTTCGGAACTGTCCTTGCTCAAGCAGAAGGCGAGAGGGACGAGCTCCTCTTCTTGGAAATGGTCTGGATGTTCTCATAACATGGACTTTGGGATGAAATTTGCCAAAATTTTCCTAGACGCTAGAGAAAAGTCAAGGGATTTACCGTCACGGATTAATTTGCATAATAATCGTGTTGGCAGATTGGTAAGTGTCAAATGTCAAAGTTTACATAGAAAACTCTCACGATTTCTACCAGTTTCGAATGCCAGCTGCAGATGTTGGCAATTTAAAATTGTTTCCGAAAAATTTTCCTACCAAATCCGAAAATCAAACGAGCACCATTTGATATTTTGGATATTTTGCACCCAAAGTGAAATATTTCACGAAACCCTCCCTGTCCGTTCGGCTGTTGTGTCGAGTCGATGACTTATGGACTCCACATGTAGTTGGGATCTTAAATTTGACTCGCTCGCTCTTAAGAGTTTTCAGTTTTTATTGTTCCGATTTGCATTTTCATGAGCACTCATTTCACACTCACACGAACAAAATGAACTCAACAGCCAAAGCTGTTAAACACCACCGTGCACGGTCTAAGGCTTAACCCTGAGAAACTCCTTAAATGGAATTAAGGGAAGCCGCGGTCGCGGCCCTACGTAGTTTTCTTTAATGTTTATTAAGTCATCACGCAAGTCATTTTCATTTCCGTGATCTCCTAAATCATCCTGCCTGCCTGCCATGCCATCTTTCATCTTACATACAGATATATGTTAACGTCAATTTCTCTAAAAAAAAATTCTGCTGCTGCTGCGCTGACGTTTGATTGCCCTTTTCGGAGCGTCTTGAATTTGATTGTAATTTTTTGAAGAGCGTGAGATTGTGTTTTGTGAGATGAGCCAGACACCTTCACAGATCCTTTTCAGTTTTTCAGCTTGGCCTTTGGCTAATAATTTTTCTGAGCTGGCTGAGTGAGAATGAAAAATAAATGAGTTTATCTCCGACGGTGGGCAGGCAGGTCCGGCCACCCTGAAGTTTTGAAGTTCCGCTGCTGCGGCTCAATTCTGTTTACTTCTTAATCGTTGCTGCGTTGCGTTATGATGTTCTCTGAAAATCCATCTCGATGATGATCCATGCCGCCCTTCTTTCCTTAATATTTTCACACCATTCTGACCAGCACCCTCTCATTTCATTTCACTTCCAAGACGCTAAATTACTCCGCCCCTACCGCCATACCTTACCTACCTGCACCGAGCGAACCGACGGACAACAATAAGGCCAAGAAACAATGGGCCAACAATGACTCTCCGCGTTTGGTGTTTGGTTGTTATTGTTGTCGGCGGCTCCATTTGACCAACTCAAGAGCTCTAATCACGCTAATATGATTACACACGTTGAACACATAAACTCACACCAAGTCATGGCATGGCTTTTTTGGAGTGAATTAAGCGATCTCGACGAATGCCACACACAACAATGCTACAACAATAGAGACATCAAAAACTACCCGAATTGTTGCATGCAGTGCAGTGCGATGCAGACCTTGCCCTAGAGGCAAATTAATCCTTAAGAGTAGAAATTAGGGAGGTCCTCCGTGTAATTCAAACTTTAGAGTTCCAAAGCTGCTCTTTTTTCTCAGAATTCGATCCGATCTTGGTGTGGCGGCAGCGGCAGTCGGCATAGTGGTGGTGTAATTTTCTCTCTCATTTATTTAAATAATAATCATTCATTAAGGTGGTGGAGTGGAGACGACGTACGTGGGTTGGGGGCTCCAAATTGAAATTGAGTCATTCATCGGAGCTCAGCGCCCGCCCGCACTTTGAAAGCGTCAAGAATGTCATGAAGGACCCATGAAAAAATTAGGACAAAGTTGTCTCAAAATTTGACTAAAAAATATGTAACCATTTTTTTCTAGCCTACATATGCCGTGCGGGCACTAGACCGTTTCATTTTTTCCGATTTTCGGTCAGCGTGAGCGCATTCTTTCAAAAAAAAATCAAGAATCGAGATTGAGACATTTCAAATTCCTACTCGACAAACTCGACGTTCTTTGCTAATGGCTTGGCTTAGCAATGCACTGCACTGCCAACAATGCAGCGCAAGCAAGCACGCAACGCACTCGGTCGGCTCTCATAATTCATGTCCTCCACCACTATTATTAGTTTTAGCTATTAAATTTCAAATTAGTTTGGACGAGGGATTCTTCGGCAAGAATTTCGTTGAGGGCAGGTCGGTAGGTGCGATGCGAAGGTGTTTCCGGTAAAATGAGCCAGCAAAGAACAATGGACTACTACTACGACTGACTAACACAGGCAACAATAGGAGCCAACAATAGACAGCCAGCTAGCCAAGCCAACAATGCCTATAAAGACTATGACAAGAGCTACTTGAGGTGGCACGGTGCACCGTGCATTGCATTGTTCTTGTATTGTTGAGTTCAAAATCTCCGTGGGTGATCTCATTCTTTGAGTCTCTTCACGCATCCAAATCTAAAATTCGTTCACAAAACACCTTGAAGAATCGTTTTAAACTCAAAACCAATTAATGTCCCAGTCCCAGTCGACGTCGTCGTCTTAATTTCATTTGCACATTGCACTACACTGCACTCCTTCCTGCTCCTTCCTTCTTTGGCTTTCGGTTTAAGAAATAAACACTAAAAACGCTTAACATGGCACCGGCACGGCAGTCGCAGCAAATTTAATGACTTTATGCACTATTTGGGCTCAAGCTATGCTCGCAAAAATTGCAACGAGTGGCATTTCTGTATTACCTTGCTTTGAATTTGACTTGGACTTGTGGTGAGGTACGTTGCGAATTTGGCGACGGGAGCACATTTAATTTTTTTTATTACTCAATTAAATCTCCGGCAGCGATACAAGAGAATTTGAGTTGGGCAATGCAATGACAATGCAATTACTTTTAATTTGTACTGCATTTCTGTACTATACAACCCGAGGAAAATAGAAAAATCTCACAGGTGAAATATTCGTCTTTTTTGGTGCAAAATAATACTCAAAGTTGGTCAAAACGGAGACACGATTTTTCTGGAAAGGGTGCGGGTATTCCCGCGGAACTAACTATGAAAATTCGCAACCACCGAAACTCTTTATTCCAATTGATGGCTAAGACTGTGAAATGCGATCGCTCAAATTCTAATTTATATTTTTTTGTATTTTCTCTCTCATCAGGCCGTCGCTGGAAACATGGAAGTTCGCTGCAAATGCCACGGTCTTTCTGGAAGCTGCGAGCTCAGAACTTGCTGGCGCTCTGCCCCTGACTTCCGCCGCGTCGGCGCAGAGCTCAAGAACAAATTCCGAAGAGCTGTTCTCATCGACCAATCAGAATTTGGAAATCGACCGCCGAATCGTGTCGAAAATTGCAACGGTGGCAGCAGCAACAGCCGTCAAAAACGAAGACAACGTAGGGATCGTCGTCAATCTAAAGTAGCTGAGCGAGGGGCCAACATCGACCTGTGGTACTATGAAGAATCCCCAACTTATTGTGACTCGAATCGGGACTTCAATATTCCAGGGACGTCGGGGCGAAGATGCAATAAAACCGAAGTTGGGGGCGGGAGTTGTAGCACACTCTGCTGTGGGCGCGGCTACAATACGATTCGCCAAGTTTACACTTCACGCTGCAACTGTCAGTTCATGTGGTGTTGTCAAGTCACGTGTCAAACCTGTGTCGTCGATGAATGGATCACGGTTTGCAAGTAAAAATTGGCTGATTTGAAAATTCAGAATCCATCTTGGAGCCGATTTCGCATTTTCACCTCAAAACTCAATCACTTTCTTAAAAACTTACGGAATGCGTGAAGCAGGCCTCCAAATGCCCTATTTTTGAAAATGCCAGTATTGTTAATTTGAATCAAGACTTAATTAAGTACGTAGTAATGATTTAACTGTGAATTTGTACATATCAGGCAACATGTTACCGTACCGTCGCGTCGCGTCGCGTCGTGCAAAGCTCAGAAGGGCTGCAAAAAGGGTCTCCTATTTAAGAAATAATTTGTAACAATATGTAGTGGCTAAGATTTCGAAACTGTTTGCAAAGTGCAGAAGTGCACTACCTCTGTCTGTAAAATTTGTAAGATTTTGTTGTAAATAGTAGTTTGTTCTTAGCCGTGCACAAGCATTCGTATGCTTTCCTTGCACATTTTTGTAAACCATGGTCAATGGATGGAATGGAATCCATGAGTAAGAGACTGATCAATTTAATTTTTTAATTACCATTTTGTGTTTAGGCTAATTAATGCTAGTATTATCATTAAATACATACATGTAGAAATAAGGATTAAGAAAAGTTCAAAATGAACAATGAACAACAACCCTTGCAAATTTTAGTTGCAATTTTCTGCAATTGTAAAGCCGTGGCCGTGAGTTGAACTTTCAATTAACTACCGTACCATTGCATTCCTAACTATCCTAACACGGAATTATCAGTATTCATTTATCGTTTAGGCTAATTTTATTGTAGCTAAATCATTAGGCGAGCATAAAATATTTTGAGTTTGTGAATGACAGACGAACAAACAAGTTCGTGAAGGAGTGAAACTTTAGAATACTTATTTGTGTTTTGAAAGTTTTGATTAAAAATTGAAAATATTTTACAGGATTTTATTCGTTGTGATTACTCAAATTTATTTAAAATCCAAACACATCCAACTACGACTTAGAGCAATTAATTTAATCGGTGGAATTTTTGAATAGGTCGATGCGATGGTCGATTACAAATGTAAGAAAGAATCGTAATCGATTTCAAGCGCCCAACAGAATGACCTAATCACAAAAATCTGCTCTAATTGCAATCGATTACCGGCTAATATTTTTAAGTCGCAATCGATTACATTTTTGCCAATCGTAATCCAAAGTTGGTTGTGTTTTGATGATTAACAATCGAATTGCGATGTGAAACATTTCCACTTCGGGAGGGTTAATTCAATGCACTATTCAAATAATTTCTCCAAGCCATTTCCACTTCTAGTTTACTTCGACCATTTTCTTTTCAAATATCGAAAAATTGCCAAATTTGAGCGATTTTTTTATTGCACTTTTGGAATAAAGCTAGTTTAAACGCATTAATACTCGTTGAATTAAATTTTATTCGATTCTCCTTCAAATGAAACAATTTAAAGTTTAGTAGGAACAAAGCCAAATATTAGCTTTTTGCCTGATTATTGAGCAGATTGGGTGCTGATGAGTTCCAACATGGCAGAGTAAGCATCAATTCTTCCATGTCCAACGTGATTGTTGGGGAAAACCCGGTCCGAAATGCCACCGCAACTTGCCCCTGTCGTCGGAATATTTCGGTTGCTTGTTCGTTCCAAAATATCCATGGCTCTGTATTGGACAAGGTTTCGGTCTCGGTTCTTGAGCAAAGCCAACACTCCAGTCGCACTTGGGCAAGACATACTTGTTCCAGACGCAGCCATCATGGCCGTGTCGCTCGCGCTAGAAGCTGACAAAATGTTGACACCCGGGGCAGAGATTTCAGGCTTAAGTTGTCCAGTTGGGCTTGGGCCCAAACTGCTAAAGTACGCGAGTCTCTCAGCGCTGTCCGTAGCCCCAACTGCAGCAATTTGCGGTTGGTCAGCTGGAGAATAAATTGAGATGCAGCCTGACGTTCCAGTGTTTCCAGCTGAGAATGAGGACAGGATTCCAGCCGCGTTCCAGGCGTGAATGGCAGGGTTGAACAAAGAGGTGCCGCCGTTCCATCCCCAAGAATTGCTTACCACGTGGGGTGCTTTGGAACAGTCCCGATTGTTGCCTTGGTAGTCCGTTGGGCAAAGCATGTACTCGCAGCAGGAAATAAACGTTGAGGCTGCAGCGGTGCCGTCGTCGCGATAACCTTTGCAAGCCAACCATTGAGCTCCTGGTGCAGCCCCGATTCCGTTACCTCCGACCAACATTCCCATGGTGTGTGTTCCTGTGAAAAACACAATTTTATTTAGACTAAAAGGCGAAAAAAGAGTCCAGAAATTGACGCCCTATCAAAGTCAAAATTATATTTTGGCCTCAATTTTCGCGATCAACCCGGAATTTGCTCGTTTTTTAAGAGAAAGCAAAACCAAGGGTTTCGTTGAACTTTCCGAGCTAAGAAATCACTCTGCCTCACCATGATTGTAGACATCGTGAGGGACGGCGCCTTTGCCTTCAGGGTCTAGCCAACCATAGTTAGCAAGCCCCACCCATTTGGCCCTCAACAAGTCATGTGAGCCTCGGACTCCGGTGTCTATGTTCCCAATTATGAGTCCTTGCCCATTGTTGCCTCCATCCATGTTCCAAACGGCTGGAACTCTCATTTGTTCAAGTCCCCACTCTGCCAAAATCCCTTCCTTCAATTCTGTAAAGGTAACCGAAGAGCCCTCATAGAAATTCTTGATGTGCGACAATTCCTCTTCTTGCACTTCTTCAACAATGTCCAGAGCAGCCAGGGCTTCAACAATCGCCGCATCGACGTTCTTCAGGTAGACCTGATTTATAATCCAGAAACTTTTGGTCTCAACAGATGGAAAATTTGACTGCAGGAATTTCAAGAGTGGTTTTTGTGTGGCGTCGGCATGAGCCGTGAGGGCAGCCGTGACTTGAGTCGTTCTTTGAGCGTGGGTCGTCGCAGATTTAAAAATGGCAGAAGTTTCAAGTTGGCTTAAGACTGGGGCCGTTGAGCCATCTTTGAGAGCTACGAAAACGTTGACTCTGAGTTTGGCGTCGAGAGAAGCCTTCAAAGAAGGATGGATTTTGGCTTGGGCCAAAGTTAGACTCAAAGCCAAGAAAAGTGCAACAATGGGAATTAATTTGACCATTTTGGCAGGAAACAAGGTGCTGGAAATCGGTCAAAAACTGCTTCCTACTGGCCGGAAAAGAATCGAGTGCTGGTGAATTTATACTTGTCCTTGTCAAGTTCAAGTTTATTGAAATAAATTGTTATGCACGACTGCACGAGCGACGAGCAGAAGGACACTTTAGCAAAATGTCATTTTTATCACTCGAATTTGAGTTAATCTAATGATAATTTGATACTTGATAAATTTGATTGACGCTCACAATTTTTTATGTAATGTGTTGCACAGCACAGCTTACAGCTAAAGTTTGTGAGCAATGTTTTCCTGTTTGCTTATAAATATACCAATTAATCGATAACGAAAAGAACATTTTGTTGACCTTGTATTTTTTGGCTGATCGAGCAATACGGCAAATGTGCAATTTGCAAATGTTATGTTGGAAAATCCTTCAAGTTTTATTTTGGTGGAATTTCCAATCCAACTAATCCATGGATGGAGCATACGATTATCCCAATTGTTGAGGTGTGGGATTAAAATGAAGCATCAGCTTAAGCTAAATGACTTGTTTTTGAAGTGGAAATTTAAATTTTAATGATCTGAGTTTTATTTATTTTCTATAAAGAAATGTTTGCTGCAGAAATTGATTAAAACAAAACTCTAGGTTAGAGAATTCAATTTCTAAAAGTTCTATTGACGCGAATCTTAAATTGAAATCAGTTTCATGTTGAAACACATGAAACTGAACAATTTTTGTGCAGTGCAGATATAAATTCACAATTTTCAAAGGCATTGCTCGAGAGCTGCTATAATATCGACCTTGATGTAATTGCGGTGATTATTGATACGGGTTTTGTGCAAATAAATGATCCTCACAACTCGGGTATTGATTTCTGAACTCCGAATTTCTCCATCAATTTTATTCCTTAGACAACTTCTCAGTTACCACTCCAGAACTCAACTAACTAACTAACTAACTAACTTTGAATCCCGAATTTTCCACAGATTTTATTTAGCGGACAACTTCCCAACTTCAACTCCAGAACTTAACTAACTTCCTTCTTAATCTTTGCTTCCTGATTAATTTTATATCATATTTTTGAGCGTGAGACTCACAACCGAGTCAGCCTAAACTAACTTGCTATTTATTTCTCGAGCGTGAGACTCACAGCCGAGTCAGCTTAAACACTATGAAAGTTAAGAGTTGACTTCCGCTTGTTTGACAAGCACAGCCAATTCCTTCACATACTTCACCTCCAAGAAGTCCAAAGCGTCAAATGTTGCACTTTGCGTTTTTATAATCATCACTAGAAAACTGCATTTTCATGTTCATCACATAATAAATAATCGCAAGCAAAATTTTCGCAAGTGCAAACAAAAGCCAGCCCTATGCGTTCATCCCCACTTGTCTTCTTGTGACAAATTAACACCAGCTAAGCCTAATGAACCACCAAGTCTGGTATTGGGAGTTACGGGTTACAGATTTAATTTTAGTTGCGGTTCCAGATTTTATCGATATCATCGCCATGCGGGTACTAAGCCAACTCTGGATTATTTGCTCCAACAACTTTACGAGTCCAATGTCTCTAGTCGTTGTATCTAAAAGAGACAAATAATTCACTCAAAACCCTCTGCCCCTGCGGTCACACTCTGTCTGGAAGGAAACGTTTTAAAAAATTTCGAACAGTACACAGTACAGTCTTTTTCCTGTCGAACTAAAATTTAGTATTTTAATTACATTTTATATCATATCTACTAAGAAACTTAACTACTAATTGTCGGAACCATCATGAACAATAGTATGCATGTATGTATGTATTTTAGAGCAAGTCTAGGAAGGAGGATAAGGTACCCACCAGCCACCCAGACTAGATGACGAGGCAACGTTCTGCCTATTGCATACTAACTCTTGATCGCATACATATGAACAATAGTAAATTACAGCACTTGTCGATTATGTTAATTATTTGTTGAGAGACGAAAAACATTGGCTGACTTTGAATAACTTCGAAAAATTTGTGTCACTAAACTCCCTCTCCTGCTCTGTAATTAGATTTACCTTTTTTCCTTCTTAACTTTCTATTATTGATTGACTTTGTCTTAAATGTGCTAAAATATTTATGTTTGTCGTTCGTACAGGCAGCAGCAGCAGAGAGCGGAGTTTCACCCCCGGGTGTGTCCTTTCAAGCCAAAACTTTAAAAACATTTGCGAGTAACTTGAAACTCTTTAGTTAGAAATGATGAGGAATGAAGAGATGGGACAGAATTGCCAATTTGAAGTCAATTCTCCACGTAAATCCAAACCAACTGACTGCTGTGTTCTGTTCTAAACATTATTCCAATCATAGTGCAGGCCAATTACTGTTGTACACAAAAAAAACTTGTAGATTTGAATTGGATGCATCATAAAAGACAACTGAAACACAGAAAATACTCTATTCAGCAAATTGTGAACTTCGGCTCTGGCTT
>JAQGCM010001182.1:0-16873 GCA_034699705.1 Hymenaphorura dentifera | reverse complement strand
TCTAATTTTTAATACAAATTTAGAAAAAAAACGCATGAAAATCGGTCAAACCGTTCGCCAGCTATATTGACTCAAAATGGTTCTATTCTTTCTGACTCACCCTGTACATTGTTGTGAAGATTGATTTCCTATGTGTGTACGGCTACTTATGATCTCGGATGCCGATCTTGAAAAACAACCTGATTAACACCGTCAAGGAGGCGGAGAAAGGCTGAGGCTGATGCTGAAATGCTGATGCTTTGAGGAGCTGAGAATTTTCTCACGCACACATTTTTATAAAAATTCTATTAGATAATAATTCATTTGCCAAGTGCCACAGGAGCGCTAAGGGCGTTGAGTTGAGATGAAATCGACTGACTTGCCAGCCTTGCCTGGCATGCTCAAGAAGATGAGTCAAGATTGTACTACAAATTCGATATTCGACGATCGTAGTCTACATAAAGGCCCAGAAGATTGAATTTTGAGAGTCCTGTTCTGAATTCCGTTCCAGTTCCTTCGTTAGCATTCATAATTCTGTTGCATACCAACCCTGTGTTTAAAGTCTCTCAGCTTTATTTATTTCCTTCATATTTTAACAATGCATGCTCAAAATTGTCAGAGATAAGAAAAGCAGAGAGGAAGCCAAGGAAAAAAACTAATTGGAAAAGCTTGCAGAAGAGTTAAGCGTTTGACAAGAGCCAATAAGAAATCTTCACTAGCTCTTTTTTTATGTACAATGTACGTATGTAAGAATAAAAAATGCTTGCATTCTTAGGACGTCTCCTCTCAGCGTCTGCACTCTGCCTGTGTCAAAATTTTCACTTACAGTACAGTAGTAGCTTCGGCAGCAAATTTTACGCTTTTTTTGTAGTCATTGGAACATATTTTAGTGCAGTGTGCAGTAGTAGTGCAATTTGAAATTGAAAGTCGACTCTGGTTGATGAAGCGCAAGGAAGCAAGGAACGAACAAATTACAAGTGATTAGAGTTCAAGCTTCGTCCTGCATTTGCATTCAAATTATCGCCAAGACGTGCCTAAGTGCTTCTAAACATTGTTATTTCGGATCGTCATAAAATTATACAGGGTCAAAGGTTTCACCGATGCTAAAAGGGATGCTGATGCCGATGCCAATGTGCAGTAGTTTGCATTTGTACTACTGTAGTCCCAGTCCCACCATTTTAATATGAGATAAATGAGCTGAAGCTTCGAACACTTAAAGTACAAATTGTCTTCGGGCTTCAGGTGAAATTTTGTTTTATGAGCTATCAAAAAAAAAGAAGCGAAGATGGACTGACGATGACTTCTGGTGTTCTGCTTGTCCGCCTGCTCTCTCAAAATCCAATTTCATCCTTTGGCGAAAGCAAAAGTAAAGCGAACAAAAAATGTAAAAATGCCGGCATTATGCAAATGCTGGCAACTTGCTAAAGTGGAATTCTTATAGCTTAATAAACACTTGGGGGAGTGAGACTGGTGGTGCAAAACATCAACAATACGTGCCGTTCAGATTTTCAAAAAGATCATGGTTCCAAGAATTGTCCGAAAACGTAACAATTTGTTTTTCGCACTCTTACGACATTCTTACTCGTCAATTGTTGACTTCTTCAAGTTTTAGTATTTAGGCTGACCACGACAGATTTGACGCGCTCGTGACCCTGCCCTCAACCCAAGATCTAGAAGATGAAGGATTCTTGACAAGTGTAATATGTTATAAGTCAAATAAATATTCATTTTTCTCAAGTGGTGATCAGACAAAGGCAAGAGTTTGGTTTGGACAGATCACAATTTGGTTATAAATGAAAGATTTCTCGGGATTTTAAGTGCTAGGTCATTAAAAACAAGGTGGGCTGCTCTGAGTGATTAGTAAGAGAAATTATGTTTGGGGGGGGGGGGGGGGAAGCAGACAGGTAGGTAGTGAAGGTGTGCTTGGTAATTTGTAAATAAGTATGCGGAGCATAGCTCCAGGCTTCAGAACACTCTTCTTTTTTTCAAACAAAAAAAAATTTCAAATGAAGGGTTGAAAAAAATTTAGAAACCTTGAAAGCAGAAGACTCTCAAGTTAACTTGTTCGTACGATTAGTTCTTTTAGTTCCCATTACTTACTTTACGTGCGTTAGTGGTACACATAGCCCACTGAAGGGTAAAATGATTCACTTGCGCTGCGACTTGCACTTGGCCACTTGGCACTTACTTGGCTTGGGGAAATTTTCATTTTGGGAAAGGAAGGACTTGGTAAAAAGTTAGAACAAAAAAAAACTGTGAGACTCATCGAGAGGCGTGAAAACTCCACACGACCATTAATCAGCTCAAATTTGTTCTGTATTGGGAGAACAAAAGGGGCTTATCAAAATATTTTCATTCCTCTCAAACCATGACTTGACTTGACTAAAGACAACTCGTACTCTTCTTACTCTCACTCTCGTCTTGTGCCTCATGCAATTCTAAATAGGACGCCCGTCAAAATGCCAGTATTTTCTTACCGCCTTAGACGTCGACGGCGACGGTCCTCTCGGGATCTGGCCAACTAAAGTCATCCATTTAATTCGGTTAGAAACATAAAACCAACTAGGGATGATATAACATTGTTATGGTGTATTTGTTTGCTCAATCGAAAGATTTTTTTTCATCTAGAAGCTCCGAATTCCCGAGAACTCAAGAGGAGGAATATTATGACGGGATGAGATGCGGGAGGGGTGCGATGCGAGGGTAGAAAATCCTGCTCCAGCCAGCAGCATGACAAAACCGAAAGTCGGGGTTTAGGGATTTTGGCAATTCTATCATCAGGAAAGCCTAGGTTTGAAGACTCGTTGTCATACAATGAAGATTCTTTGCAAATTATTTTGCGCCAAAGCCCCCAAAACGCTCCGCAAAATCGGGAATATTTGCGTACTTGCCATTTCATCCCCAGATGTTGCAACAAACATTCGTACCGAATTGAATCATTTGAATTTGCCATTCGTCATTGTTTTTATTACAATTCAGGCCAGGAATCCTTGCGTACATTGAGACCTACATAAAAATATAGATGAATTAGATAGAATCCAACACTTGGATTTATTTGCCTTGTTCAATCATAAAAATTTCCCTGTGGCGATTCTGCCCAATTTCGTTTTGATATGCTATTCCGCCGACAACACCAACTGTGTGTGTGCTGTGCTGTGTGCTGCTATGAATTTTCTCTCTAGGGAATTTCTAAACGTAATAAAAAGCAGGCGTTGAAGTCGGAAACTTATTGCCTGCAAGAACCTAATTCATACTCGTGAACGAGTAGTAATAATATTTATTTTTTTGTCCAGAGCAAGAAGTTGAGTGTGCAGCAGTAGAAAGTCCAGAGGCAATGGGTAAAGTAGTACGTATTCATAAGCGTGCAGTGTAAACATTAGATAAATTTTGAGTTGGTACGTACGTTGGCAATGGGCATATAAATGTGTAGTCCAGTAATCAAAACAGAAGTCAAAATGAAACACCTCCTTTGCCCAAATTGCATTATTGCATTTGTAGTTAACGTTTATTGTAGTGTTACTCCCCCCACTAAAAAAATCTAAAACATGCCTTGTTATGAATGTCCAGCATGCAAAATAAATCCCAAAGCCCAAAAAGAATAAAACACTGCATGAAGAATGACAAGAAGTCATAAAAAGTTCAGCGATGAAATCCACTTTATATTGCATTGCATTGCACGAGCACGACGCTAAATTACTGCAGTAAGGAGGCAGGCAGGCATGGCATTCCAGAGAAGAATTTTAATTGACATTTATAATACTTTTGTGTCATGGAAGGGCAGGGCCTAAAAAATTTTGAATGTCTTTATCTAAAATACTTTATGATCAAATTTGCATACGAGTTTGGCGTTTTCTTTGGTTTTATTTGATTTTTGTACAATTTAGAGGAGGTTTCCCCAAAATTCTTCAATTGTTTAGGGGTTGGGATTTATTTGAAGAGGCCATAAAACATTCGAAGAATTCTTTTCCCCTGATTTGGCAAATTTCGGAAATGGTTGGAATTCTATCCGGCCACATTTTAATCTAAGCACACAGACGACGCGACGCAGGGTTACCACAAAATTGCGTAAGTGCACTTACATATGCTAAGGACGTTCATTTGTTCGCAGTTTTGTAAGGCTCCAGGGGCTCAGAGTGTAAATTTGATTTAAAATCCCTTCAAGCCAGGTTTAAACCGTCCATTTGGGAATACACATCGTCATCTCTCTTCTTCTCCTCTAAAAGTGATCATTAAAAAAGCAATCCATTCGATTTGGAACCTTCCCATCTGGTTGCCACTATGACTATTATGAAGTAATTGTTCTCTCGGGTTGTTGCGGGCATTTTTTTCGAAGCCCTCAAGTCTTTGCCTACACCATGTACAATGTATTGTAGTTCTTAGTAATCTTGTCTTTGAAAAAAATCCCGAAGATTTCTTTGTTTTCCTTTTCTTCCGAGTTTCGAGTGGAGGAGGAGGGGGAAAGGGAAGAAAAGGACGACGATGAAGAAGAAGTCGAAGAAGAGCTGAAGAACGAACGTAGGGAAAAAATTAGATTCGAGAAATGAGTTCCTGACCAAAGTACTAACTCTTAGTCTTTTGGTTCCTGAAACGCCTCAAAGACAAAATATTTCACTGCATTTTGTACCCGGGTGAAGGCAACGAGAGGACGATACTCAAAATACATTGTGTTCTACCCCTTAATGGCGAAGGGGATGGAGCTGGCTGAGTACTGCACTGTGCTACGGGCTATTGTCAAACGATCATTACTTACACAAAAGTTAAATTCCTAGAGATGCAATATATGCAGAAATGCAGAAAATCTAAGCACTTGCAGTGGTGCGGTGCTTCGCTTCGTAAGATTTATTAGCTCTTTTGGGACAAAAATAAAATCTGCTCTGGAAATTACTGTCCAAATTGCTGTGGCATTCACATGGCGTTGGGCACAGGATCAGTTGGCTGGCAGATCCTCGAGCGTCGTATCGCGCAGTGATCCCTTGGAATTAGAATTTCTTGCATTAGTTGCTTTTTATTCTTCAATTGAATTCAGGGCCAGGGCCACGCACACGGGTAGGTTATAAAAAGTTTAATAGAATTTTGTTTGGACACGCTTTAGCAATCTGTCAAAAATATTTTATGCCCTCTGTCTCTTTGAAGGAATCTATAAGAATATTTATAAAGATGACATGAAGAAATGAAGAGAGACGGATGGACGAACCGCAGGACATCTTCCTGCTCAACTCTTTCATTTGTCATTTTCTGTGTCTTCTCTTCAGAGTTCTCTGAACAAAAAAAGATCCTGACAAATAGGCGCTACTCGCGTCAAACCGGAAGAGCCGAAAAATCCTAAATGTAAAAAACGTACCTACAGATTGACATTAAAATTATAGATGTTGGTTATTCACTAGGCCCTGTATCCACCTTTTCTTAAAAAAGTCTTTGACAAGAATTTCCAAGACCCTTTTGAACCCTTCAAAGATATTTGTAGTGTTTGGTTTAGTGGTTTTGGGACATCTTTCCCGCAGAGTGACAATGACAGAGATGCGATTATCATTTTCATCATCTGAAAGACCATGTGGATCCTTGTGGGAAGACAAATTATGAATACCAAACAAATTGCAGCTTGTGCTCCCCATCCTCATGCAGTCAAATATTTAGTAGCACAATGGCACATTGAGTATTTTTGGAATTCGATTTTTTTTCAAAAAGGTACTAAGGGTCTTATTGTGAGCTGAATTTGTCGAATCGTTGGACTTTCTCGCATTTTCAACGGTTTTGGCTTTAGCTTTGCACTCCCCAACTCGCCGGACGTGATCCACCATCCGGTGCAATTAGTTCCGGTCATCCTCCAAGAAACAATAAAATCCCAAAGTCAATCACCGTCCAAATATTTTGCAAACGTAATGCACACTCCATTACTCATTGAAGCATTTGCAAATTCCAATTCCTTTAGAATGAGGCGTTTGAACTCTGTTGCTGACAAAATGCCGATTCATTGTTGCTTTCCTTCCCTTTCTGTCTTACAACTCCAAAATTCACTTCCATTTTTAGACTTTATTTTGGATTTGTAATTAAACCATTACCATTAGGGACGACGAATTAAATTTTGCGCTACAATGCAAAGGCTGCAAAATCGCAATGTCCGGCTTACCAAATAAACCGTTGAACTTTCTTCTAAAGGTATGGTAAATGGTCAATGGTCGCAGTGCTGAAGTCCAAGGGGCACGGTTTACATTGTTGGGTTGAGGATCGGCACACTGACATCGGCACACCTGGTTTTCATTTCAAGCATTGTTGTAGCAAAGTCGCTTTACACTTCTGCGGGAAGAAATCACAACAATGCCGCAAAGAAGAAGAAGTACTAGTGATTTACAAATGAGGACCCAACCCATTTCAAGACTAACTCATCAGTTTGTCTTTCTTTCATTTTCATGGCAGGTTTTCGGTTGAAAGTTACCAAACAGAAAGAGAGGAAATGACGGCTAAGGCTTAATGAGTTTCAAGTATAATGTATTATTAAGAATGAAAATTAATTGCTCGAGTTGTTGGTTAAAGACTCTTCTTCACCTGCCTTGCATGCGATGGATGGAAGAAGATGAGCTTTTGTTCTTTTGTCTTTTCGTATTGTTGTTTCTGGCTGGTTGTTTGTTGTGTGGCGTGGGTAATATTTCAGAAACAATCACAAAGCTCGATTTTTCATTCAAGTAGGAGGAGGTTATACATAATTTCAAAGTCATTTCATTCTTCACCATGCCATGAGATGTGAGCAAAAAGCTTGGTTTAGCTTTCTTTTCCAATTGGGAAAACCTTCTCCATTAAGTACAGATTTGAGTTCAAATCCGACGATTCATGCAAAGCTTGTTGTTGAGTAAGAGTTTTATAATGAGAGTCAATTTGTTAGCCATGAAAAATGACACATGAGATAAACGAAATGTCAAAACACGGCTCGAGTCAAACGTACAATTTTTTTGTAGGGTTTTGGCTTTGGCACTGCACTTCTACCGACAACACTTACTCGAGAGGACATAATTCGGCTTATTGGCGCCGCCTTTTGGCCAGTTTTCTTTCTTGACTAAAAACATATCGAAAAATTATGAGCTTTCATTCGAGAATCTGCAGAATTGTTTTGTTAACAATTTGCATTGCAATTATTGCAAACAGAAGAAAATTAACTAACCATGCAGCAAACGCATCTGTAATTAAGTGGAGTAATAAAAATAGCCAGAGAAAAATTTATTCCAGAGCATCAAAGAATCTCAATCTCAAGCGAGCCCAGGTCCAGGCACTGCCAGAGCACTCAAATAAATTTAACTCCGACAGATTACCCAATTGTTTATCACGACGGCATGCAGAGTTGTAATCGACTGGATAACACCAACGGTGAATTAAACGAAATCAAGACAAGAGACGACTCACTGTTTTAATAGAACCTGACCACGCAACAATGTAAAAACTAAAACCTATCTTTCCTACCTCTTCTCTTTTTCAAACAAAACCGACACTCCAGAAGTCTATCATTTTCATTACATTTTTTTTTCAGTGTCCACTTTCAAGGAAGCCAGGCCTGCCGAGCCGAGCTTGACCAGCCTGTAATTGTAATTTTTATTGGAGCAGCGCGGAGAAATGAGGAACAAGCAAGCGTGTGTTGAATGTTGAGTAACACAGTACTTTTGATGCTTAAGTTTGACTATGTTTATTTTTTTGTACTAAGAATGACATGAAGAGTGAAATAAAAAAAAACTTGGACTTAAAAAAACCCTAAAAGCTCATGGATGCTCACTCGTTTTATCAACCAGCTAGTTTTGTGTAGTCACAGTCAGGCTCAATCTACGATTCAAATCCTCATGCCGTGCAATGCACAACAATCATCTCACACTTTTATAATTTCATTTCTCGTTTTAATTCATTTGGCTTGGCTCAGGTAGCCAGCCAGCCGGGATTATCTTGACCACTATCGCGATACTTATCGCAATGGAAGCATTAGATTATTTGATTGTAATTTGATTGTGATAAAAAGTATACATATCCGAACCACCAAAAAAGTTAAACTTTCTCACAATATATAGGTGCTTGATGAAGATAAAGTTGATCAAGGCACGGTTGTTTGGAGCACTTGTTGCTGACCTGATTTGTATTCCAGAAATGGGCGCAAGTTCTTAATTAGAGTAATTGTACTTCCAAAATCATAATTTGGTGTTGGTCGAATGACTTGCTTAGAACTGCAAGATTACATCATATTATTACGATTTCATATTGCTTAACAGCAAACATGCTTGGTGGAATTGCAATATTTGCCAGGTTTAACTACATGTCGGATTCGTAATCTACGAATTCCGACTCTTAATTTTTGAAAGAGAAAGAAATTCCAGCCTAATTGTGAAAGTATTTGAGTTGACGCGAACTAAGAAAATTCCTGCAGAATGTCTAACCGCATTTAGAAGATGGGCTTGGACTGGTATTTTCCATGCCAGCCTAGCCTAACGCAACTGTAACTAATTAACTGTCAAAATTATACTGGCCACAACCTTGAATATTAGACTCACTAGTTGCAGTTGCTCACTAGTAGCAGTTGAGTTCATTTAAATGCCTTAAGCTAATTAAGGCAAAAAGTTTCAAGCCTTGAAATTGAGCTACTTTAAGGAAGGTTGCAATAATTCTTAAAGTTGGAATGTTTACCTAAATGACAATTAAGATTTGTTTTCACTCTCGTATGATTCCAAATAACATTGACTGTCTTGTGCACGAAACGCGCCTATATCACAGTACAAATTATCTACTTATCAGTATCAATGAACACCTCAGCCCTTCTACAGCGACTTTGCAAAATTCTGGTCAAATTAGCGCAATTTTACAACTGACAACAACCCAAATAGATTAAACAGTTAGACCTAGCTTGATTCCGAATCCAAGAAAAATGAAAAGAAACTAACACCGGGTATTGTAAGTAATTAATTCTCCTACTTCATATAAGAGTTTGAAATATTTTTTTGTCAAGTATGTCAAGAAACGCTGTCAATAGCAAGAATTGTTCAAAGCCACGGCATTTCCGAATTAGTCCATGCTGTTAAGTCACTCCCAAACTAATTAAGGAGGAAACGTGTAATCTGCGGTTCGGAGGTGATTATATTGCAGTGTTCAAGTGCAAGTGCCACTATTTAAGGCAGAACAGTGATTCTAGCATTTTTGGGTTGGCTGAAAAGTTTTGTGCAAATTATGGACTCCCGAGTTGTATGGATTTTGGGAATTTTGAGTACTATCTGTGGATCGTATGCCTTAAAAGATGGAAATTTGTACCGATTTTCAAGTGTGACAGATGAACACGTAAGAAATTGTTGCAATAATTGTATTAGTCATCTTTTATTCTAAACTTTCGACTTACTATTTGACAGGTCATCACAATTAGTTCTGCTGACTCTGGAAACAACAACATTACTATTGAGCCTTGGCAAGAAGGAGCCAATCAAAAATGGTTGGCAGTTCAAGCAAGTACGTGTACAAAATATTGGAAACAATTTCATAAGTTTTGACTTTAATGTTATAAATTGAAATTTAGTCATGTCAAGTGATAGTTACATCCTACTATCCAAACGCCAATCTTGGGATTGGAATAAATTTGCAAAGGTTACAACCACAGATAGAAGAGATTTTTTGCCAGACAACACAATGGTGTTGGGAGAAGATGCAGCTTCGGGAGCTATTAAGCAACAGGTAAGTTTTAATAGATTTCTGATGTCAAATGTTGCATTTGCGTGTGTCAATCTCATAATTATGTGACAATATTTCATTTTCTGCATTTTGCTAGGAATTTAATGGTAAAAAACCACAGCAATGGAAATCCGTAGACGTTAGCCAGGGAAAATCTCTGATCAAGAGTCTAAACGATGACAAATGCCTTTATAATCCAGGGTATAGCTTGATACTTTAAGAATTTTTCATACCAGCTTAAAATCTAAAGGCATTCAAATCCGCAACGATTGCTGCAAAATAATCTGAAAATTATACAAACAGGCAACCTAAGGATACTACTGGCGTATTAACAAAGCTTAAGCAATCCTTTCAAGGACTCGTCGGTAACAAGAAGGAAAAAGTGTAAGTGATCTCGTTGTAAAACTTTGATTGATGACATTTTTCGTGATCGTGATAAAAAAAACCAAAGTCTAGTCTGGTCAGTCTAATCGTGGATTGTTACTTTGTCCCTAGTCATCCAAAAGTGTTTCTCCTTAGCAAGGAATGCAATCCAGCTGAAGAAAAACAGCTTTGGCTAATTACCATCGTCTCATAAAGATTGTCAATATGTACAACCACTACCTTGAGATATCTTGAAAAATGGCAAACCAATAAAAATCGGATGCACTTATTGTGGCTGTGGGTTCTAAAAAATCTAACTAAACTTGCTAATCGAGGCTCTAAGAACTGTGACTAATTGCAAATCACTCTCAAGATATCCAATAGGGTTTATAAACTACACCCGCAATTTGACTTACTCAGAATTTCGGTAAATTTGCCATAAAAGGAGATTGCATTAAGTGAGATTTGTGTTCCACACATTGTGTTTTCCAAATTTGTGCAAAAATTCAGCTTCTTAACCTAATCTACCAAGTCAAGTGAAAAACACGAATCACGAATAATGTGGTCTCAGTGCTCATAAAGTAATGGAAATTGCTTGTCACAGCTAAATAGCTTCGTAAGTAAGGGATTGGAGTAAAGTGCACTTAAGATTACCGTATTTGCTTTGCTGCTTGCTTGTGCTCCAACTTAAACTACAAGATTCAACCCAATAGAAAAAGAGTAGCGTCATTACAAAGCACTTTTGGTCCATTATCCATGCATGAATTAGTAGGCATGCGAGTTCATGGTTTCATGTCATTCATATTAAAAAAATTCACTGTTCCTTTGTTGCAAGAAAAAGGTATTTGCCCAAAAAATTTAAGAATACTGTACAAATTGTCAATTGACTTGCTAATCCGGCGTGTCACTAGCAAGCAAAACTTTTCGAGGATTTGGAGGATAAATTTTTATAGGTTTATTTTCAACTTCCATCCACACGAGTTTCGAACAAATTTTTCCAGAATGATAATTAATCTAATCAATTTCGCATAAGATTTCCTTTTTAGCGACTTAATTTCGACGACATTTTAGTGTTTAACTGTTTGAGTTAAATTTGCTTGAATTGTAATTTGATTTTTCGCGTCACAGTTTAGCAGTTACACTCTGTAGTCTGGTAACTGTAGAATCCTTCGCCGGATTTCACCCCCAGTTTCCCTTTCTGGACCATTTCACGAAGTAAAGGAGGAACTTCGTAGGCTTGATCTCCTGGGTATCTTTCTGTCAAAGCTACAAAGCAATACCAAATTAATGTTTAAATTTTTACTGATGAATTACAAGATGCTTCTGCGGGAAGGGGGCAGTAAATGTGAATTACTTTGAATAGTGCTCAAAACTACATCAAGGCCGATGACGTCCATAATCTGAAGTGGACCCTTGTAAAATCCATGTGAATGCCGCATTGCTAAATCAATTTCATCTTTGCTTGCATCACCTGTGCAAAATTAATGGTTTTTGCTAACTGAAAAATTAAAAAAATTCGTTGTTGGGCTTGAAAAGTGTTAAAGTTAGTACCCCTGGCGAGTATTCCGATAGCTTTCTTGAAAATTGGAAGGCGATGAACAATCCCTCCACCACCTGGAGCATCGGTGAGCTGGACTGGAAATTTTCCCAATTTTGTCACCCATTCAGTGACTTGAGCAACTGTATCATCTGAAGTGTCCCTTGTTCGAGTAATCTCAGCAACTTTAGTTCGGGGTACAGGGAAAAAGAAACGAGTTCCGATAAATTTATCTTTTCGACAAGACTGGTTCGCAATGTCGCCGATGGAAAGATTCAATGTGTTTGTTGCAAATATAGTTTTCTTGTCAGCAATCTAATTAGCAAACGTAAGACATTAGTTATAATATCCAGAGGGTGTGAATTGTTACCGTAAATTTTGGCTTAGGGACCTTTTGCTTTTCTAATTTGCAGAATAGTCGTCGTTTTGCTTCCAAATTCTCATAGATTGCTTCAACAACGAGCTCAGTATTGTCGAAAGCCGCCTTCAAGTCCGTCGTGTAATTTAGATTCGCCTTTGTTGCCTTGATAAACTCATCCGCTTTGGCCTTGTTGCCCTGTTTCAAAAATAAATTATAAATTATAACCTTCTAAATTTCGATTACGGGCAGAGTCTTAGTTCAAAGTTGGGATTTACGCTGAATTTTTCATTGGTAATCCTTTCGAGGCTCTTGCTGATAGTAATTCGAGTCCCTTCCAAAAATGGATCCGTAAGATCGTAGATATAAACACGATTTCCAGCAGCTGCTGCAACCTGGAATATTTTGATACGAAATGACAAGATTCAGTATTACGTAAATATTTTCAGTCTTTCTAACAGAATCCTCAGTTTTATTTACCTGAGCAATTCCAGAGCCCATAACTCCTCCACCAATAACTGCAATCGTGTGAATCAAACGATTCGAACCAAAAGCTTTTGAGCGGAGAGTCTGCCCTAAAATTGCTCCACTCTTCAACATCCTCGAACCGTAGCTGGAGTAGCAAAGCATCTCTTGGCTTAATCAATCTTAATTCTCGATTTATTTCAAAAAGTCGACAATTTTGATCAAATCAATTGAACGATCACTTTCTCGTCCGGTTGGAATTTGGTACGAAGTTCGGATTGGGTGAAAATTTAGATATGGATGTTCCTGTGTTTTGTTCAACACAGCAACCATGTTGTCATTGGCATAGCAACGAGCGAACATTTTCAGAACTTAGAACCCTTAACGCACTGTGATTTGAGATTTGGAAATAAAAATGGCAATCAAGCCGAGAGCAAAACTGGCTCAAAATATAACTCTACTTCAATTTATTGCGGCTCAATTAGTAATTTAATGATAACAGATGCGAATATTAATTTTTAAGTTTGTCTCTGCGCCTCCATAAGGTAGCCGGTATTTAAATCAAACGCGATCTTTTTTGTAACTCTAATGTTACGCTGACTAAACAATATTTGATATAGTGATTTTGTAGATCTTTTCTGGACATAATTTCACCAACATGACAAGTCATCTTCCCCAAAATGCAATATTGTACCATGAAAATCTCAAAAAATGAACACACTAACGACTGCTTCCTTTGTAGGAGTAAAAACCTTCTCCTTTTTTAACACCAAGTTTTCCTTCAGACACCAATCGCTTCAACAATTGCGGAACTGAATAATTTGAATCGTTCGGGTACCGTTGTGCCAAAGCTAAATAAAATTAATCAAACACCAATCATCAATCAAGCGTCAATTAATTTGGATTCTAGCACTGCTTACTTTCAATAGTATTTAGCACGAGGTCAAGGCCGATGGAATCCATAACTTCTAGAGGTCCTTTGGCATATTGGTGTGCGTGCTTCATCGAGAGGTCAATGTCTTCTTTCGAGGCATCCCCTGCAAATAATTGAAATTAAATACTAGTCAGTGTGCGTCCAGAATTTCAATTCTGGTATGGAATCGTAATCATACCTCGTTCGAGCATTCCGATGGCTTTTCTAAAATGTGGAAGTCTGTTCACAATGCCTCCACCTAAATTATCAGATTTATTTTCAGTAAATTGAATTGTGTCAAATGAGCGAGAGCAGCATTGATTTGATTTGAATGGATAATAAAAAACAAACCTCCTGGCATATCCTGAAGAGGAACTGGATATTTTCCCAAACCATTTACCCATTCAGTCAATTGGCGAACAGTTTCATCGGAAGTATCACTTGTTCGAGTAATTTCACACATCTTTGTTCGGGGAACCGGGAAAAAGAATCGGACTCCGGCAAATTTATCCTTCCTGTGCGAGTGGACTGCAATGTCCGTAATTGATAAATTAAGGGTATTCGATGCAAAAATTGTTTTGGCATCAGCAATCTGTTCAAAGCATTGCAAAATGTTCACAGCTCAAAATATTTAGGATCAGTTTTGGAAATTTGTAGTGCAAAGTGTCGAAATACCTTGTCGCTTTCTAATTTGCAGAATAGTCTTCGTTTTGCTTCCAAATTTTCGTAGATTGCTTCAATGACTAGTTCTGTGTTATCGAAAGCCGCCTTCAAATCTGTCGTGAAATTGAGCTTGGCTTGGGTTTTCTTAAGGAAGTCGTCAACTTTGCTCTTGTCTCCCTTTAAAAAATTTAATTATTCAGGATGATTAAAAATACTGATAAATGTGAATGAGACGTCATTGACTTGCACTTGGCATCACGGTCAATGGTGGCCGTGCATAATTCATCCAATCTGTGACTCAAAACTGTTGCACAATTTGTTCAATGCGATCGTGATTGTATATTGAAAATCTCGGACAAATTATAGAGGAAATAGGTCTGACGGGTGCTTTGTTAGCAGACTAATACCTGAAATTTTTCGGAGGCAATTTTCTCAAGACTTTTGTTAATTGATGTTCGGGTTCCTTCCAAGAATGGGTCAGTGAGGTCGTAGACGTACACTCGATTCCCAGCACTTGCAGCGACCTTAATTGAATTTTCAAAAAATATATTTGTTAGAAAACCCTTCGAGGTTGCACTGCTGGATTGGTTTAAAAAATCTTAAAATACCTGAGCAATTCCAGACCCCATGACTCCCCCGCCAATTACTGCAATTGTGGAAATATTACGCATTCCTCCTTGCGTGGATAAATTTACCAGCATTGTCCGCAACATTTTGAACAATATCGCTCAACTAACTTGAATGGTTTAATTTCACCTGCAAGAACATATCAAATCAAATTAAATCGAATTGCTGCATTGTCATTTCGAAATCGATCACTTATCAATCAATTCATTCCAATACACAATTGTGTGTTTGTTGCTTATTTTGTCAATTTATGATGTCGTTCTATTGCGACTCATTTGTGAAGTTGACGGCGAATATAAATACCGATAGGGTTCCGAAATTATGACAACTGCGTTATATCATTTACGAAAGCTGCAGTTGGATGAATTTGGCAATGTCATTGGCAATACCTACCTCCTAGCTAAGGATTTTCAGATCCTATTTTTAGAACTAGAGGATATTGGCCTGACTTATTGTGATTTTTGAGTTGAACGGTGTGAGGTGAGAGTCGTAAGTAAAATAATTATGCCCGCACAGTTGTAAAATTTTAAACATCGTACATAGATATCCGGGTACTGCAAAACAAACAGTTTTCACAACCACAACCTTACTCAACGTATAATGCCAAGGTTGCAAAAAATAATACTGCGCAGCACTCCAATATTTGCAAAGTCAAAACAAAAACAACTTTTTGTCAGGGTCACACCTCCGAACTGCGGTTGCTTGCAGCAATGCCTGCATAGTATGCATGCAATTACGGAAACTGGCAAAACAAATTACTTGTGCATTCTGCATGGAGAGCAATTATTTGATTTTCTAGTAATGCGACCAAATACAATGTTTCGGTAACAATTCTGATATCTTCCACAGGTTTTTCGTTTCCTCGAAAATTCCAAACTAATACTTTGCAAATGCTTATAAGCTCATGGATTCTGAAAATGAAAAAGTCCTCGACAAGCTCTCAAGAATGAGCAATTAAGGAATCGCTCAATTTCAAAATTTGCTCGCAATTATTAACAAAATATACCAAAGGATGGGCAATATCGTAAGTTCTACAAACCTGTCCTCGGTTGTCTGTCTCCTTATCTCAGTTTTCCTTTGAAAATTCGCAAAGTGTTAGCTTTTAGCACCCTCTCCCACAGTTCGTTTAACTGAACAGATATTTAGCAAACTGTTTTCATACAACTCAAATTGCAACTGGAGAGCTTACGAGAGTGAAATTTGCAAACAGCTCTGGTCAAGTTCAAAGGAAAGACGCAGTTGCAGTTCGATGCCAAAATATCCAACCTACAAATATGCACGTAGATACAAAACATAACCCTTTACTCACGTCTAGCTCTCAACCTCTACTCTAGTATAAAATTAGACGCAAATCCTAGCTGGCTGGCTGGCTGCGAAAAATCTATAAAGTCGGGTGGTCCTTTCCACATTTCGCGACATGAACACTGAACGCAAAGGAACAGTGAGAGTTTGCCAATCTCAGCCAGACTCAGCTCACCATGTACTACTACTCAAATTCTTTTATCTTATTTTGCAGTGCATGACTGAAGTTAGATGTACATACAATAGTTGGGTTCTAACATGACTTTGTTTTCAGTTTCTTTGCAATGACCTTTGCTATGTATGATGGAAGTCTTTTTAGTAATCTGAATGAACTTGGCTATTGGCTTGCGAAAATGCGAAAACGAGAGGCGAAAAAAATAGTCAATAAATATCAAATAAAAATATAGCAAAAATTGTCAATAATTAATACTTCGTTTTTTGTAAGGAGTAATTTAACCGAGCCGTGGCTTTTCCGTTTTCAGGATAGTGGATTTTATTTGCAACATAATTAAGCTTTTTCAAGTAGTGGCATCTGAGCTGGCGGCATGTCCTCAGTACAAATAGACAAGAATCTGTTCCCATTGCACATCGTCGATGTTTTGTCCACGGACAACGTGTCGGGCGTCGTAAATCGTCGTCGTCAGAGAAGAGATGTTTGCAGCCTGGCTTGGCAGCGAGGCTTGGAGTGACCTATTGATGTATCATCAAACAGAAAGGTCGAGCTGAGCGATAGAAAACTGCTTGAAAGATATCTACATATGAAGTTTATTTGAGTACTTCTGTGTCAGATTTTCCGAGAAAATATAAATTGTCAATTAGAAGTAATGGTGATCCAAAGTCGGAGACCACAGGGTTAATAATTTAATGATGACTTGAAATAATTTGTCAGATCTAAATATAAATATACAGGGTGAGTCAGAAGTTAAGCCCTATTTTCAAAAAAAAATTCCGAGAGAACGGGTGAACAAATCGTATTGCGGTTTTT
>JAQGCM010001181.1:0-16883 GCA_034699705.1 Hymenaphorura dentifera | reverse complement strand
GACGGTTTGCCGATTGGCGATATTGTAACATGTGTGATTTTGTAATTTTGGCTTTAACTGATTGGTGCAATAAAAATACCATAGGAGATCTAAAAGATCACCGTCCACCGTCCTCCCCAGCAAACTTATTGCAACGCAATACGCAATGTTCCGATGTTGGGCAGTTCAAATTTTCTTCTCACATCATTTTTGAAATAGACCGTAAAATGCAAACAAATACATGTATTGTGGTGAGGCTCTTGTCAGTCAGTGCAATTCGTTGTCAAATAAGTAGCTACTCAAGCGTTATAAGTATTCAAGTCATGGGGATGTTTTTGAAAGCTGTCAAAGTTTCCAGTACGAAATGCTGACATTTTTTCTGACAACATTACGGGTGGGTTATAATGATGTATCCGATTGACGTTTGACAAGCAGCAGCAATTTAACGAATTGATCGATCAAATTCTGGCTAAAGACTAAGGGAGGCCATATTAGAAGGATTGCCAAATTTTAATTTGAACCTTTAGATATATTTGGGGGATAACACTCGGTTTTGGAAAATAATATCTTTGAACTGTACAAATCTGGACTATTTTTTGATGAATTTAGGAATCAATTTGCGTGGCAATTCTTCGTAGCTACTAATAAGAGAGAACATGCTAACCAGACCGGAAGGTCAAAATTTATTTCAAACTGTTTATTTCACTAAATTATTAAATACAATGCATAACATTCGCTTGTCAATTTTATTTACGACATTACGACTACAATTTTCGAAAACAAAACACAGCATAACTTTTTGCAAAAAGAATAACTCCCACTGTCCCGCCACTCCATTTCTTCAAGAAATTCTAGTTCCGCCGTAGCGAACAGGAAGTTGATCAGCTGGAATAATTGACAGAAGGAATTCTACCCACTCTTTTTTTTGTGGACCAAAGATTTTCAAGGACTTTTGAGTCGCTTTCGACAAAGCAGGCCTGAAAACCTCCAGGAGTGGCACAGCATTTTTAAAAGCTGTCAATCAAGTAATACTCTTTTGATTACAACTTACAATGTTCTTGAAAGTATTCTTGCTTTTCTTGCTAACCTTACCATTTATAAATATGTAATATTTGAGATAATCCGGAAAATAACTTTCGTAAACTTTCAACCAATCAAAGTACAGTCCTGGACCTGTAAATGTTTATTTAAATAACTTCTTTAGTTAAGACTAACTCAAATCTTTGACAAGAGTTTTTAAGAGGCAAGAGAAATAATAAATACATTGCAAGCAAAAATGTTTTCCAAGATTGAATCCAGTCATATCTAGAATTGCAACGAATTGTGTAATTTCTTTATCATTTGCACCCCTGGCTTCGTCCATTTTCCTGAGTTCATAAAGTCCACGTTCTAACAGTTGTTCCCACCACTTGTAAAGATTTTCTCGCTTACCACTCAGCAACAATTTTCTCACATCCATCATCGTAAACAGTACAACTGGTCAATCATTTGATTAAACATTATAACTTGAAAAAAGCCAATCTTTTTATTTACTAGAAATTTTCAACTGACGTGGCCGGCCATCGTTGTCAACTCCGTCAAAAATATACGGTGAGTGATTTAAGGAGAGTGTGGTATCATTAAGAATTGAATCAATCTTGTTTTCTTTCCGCCATAGCATTGCCTGTAGAGTACAATTTGTTAAGCGAGATTGAAATGCTAAATTTGCTCATTTTGACTTATACCCGATTTCGGGATTTTGTGTAAGAAATCAGGGGACTGAAGTAAAGCGAACACACTTTATGCTACGATTATTTTTCGTAATTTTTAAATTCCTTATATTGCTGCGCCACACACCACAGCCGCAGAATTAGTATCGCTACGAGTCGACTCTTATTACGGTAAAGTCCCCACTATTTGGTTTAACTTACGGTTTTAAACATTGTAGCGGCGGCTCCTATGTCAAAGTCTCTGGCTGTGCAAAGACCAATTATACAAGCATAAATTACGAATTTTTTAATTAGCATGACAAATGACTCTTTTCGAACCTCTTAGAAATCGTATCAAGAACTGATCTTTCAGAAAATAGTCATCAATGTCTAGATCCATATCGGTAACCAATGGGTGGAGCTATTTGCATTAGCAGGATTTGAGAAAGATTTAATAATTTAACAATTTTAAATTGACAACTTGTTAGAAAATTAAAACTAACCTTCAGAAGTGCACTAGTTTCCTTCGAATTGTATTTCGATGCATCCTGGGGTGATGCTGATACTGTACCGAAATATACAGTTGGTTCTAGAATATGGTTAAGAATAGCACACAGTAGTGGTGCACCTATTATGTACAGAGTTGACCACATTTTTCAAAATTTTATTAGAGAATTTCCCAACCTATGTGAAGCCGCTGACATTGCAAACTCAATTCCAACGGATGGAACAAGGCGTAACGAAATTTTGACACTTGAGCTTGAGGAGAGGACTCGAAGGTTATATTAGAAACACTTTTAGTCACGAACGATCATCTTTAAGAGCTGAGGCTGACTCGCTGACCATCAAAAACTCAGTGTGGGAATTCCTTAATTTAATTAATCTTGCGTGTTAGGAGATTCAGGAATATTATTTTTCACGTAACTTTGAAAATCTTCCACACCTGTAGAAAATGGTTGGAATATATGCCATTGCTGACTTGCATATTCTGAACATGACGTAGACATAGGTGCATTGAGGTATGTATATTTTTTGAGAAAACTGGAATTGGGATTTGATCAACAAAGTACTGCATTGAGATGTAACGAATAATCGGGCATTTAATAAAGAATTACATAAACACGTCTAAATTCGAGGTGGCTTCCCCAAACGAAAATACATATAGGTTCGAGAAAAGAATAACAATAGTCAATAGTTTTCAACAATAGCAAAATTTATTCGCGTGTTTGATCGTAGGCTTTGTAATAGTTAGTAATTAAGTTACAACTGTTACGCAATCTTGGTTCCACCATATTGAACTGGAAGTTGTTCTGCAGGAATGACAGATAGTAGGAATTCTGTCCAATCTTGCTTTCGTGGACCAAATATTTTGAAACCTTTTTGAGTAGCTTGTGACAAGAACGGTCGAAATACTTCCAAAAGTGGAATTGCTCTCTTGAAAGTATTTATGAAGATAAAATGTTTCAGATAATCAGGATAGTAGGATTCGTAGTCTTTCACCCAATCGATGAATAATCCAGGGCCTGAAAAGAAAAATGATTTTCTTAAAAATTAATTGGATTAATGACAACTTAGCGACACTTACATTGTAAACAAAAATGTTTTTGGAGACTGAATCCATACATGTCCAGAACTGCAACGAATTGTGTTATTTCTGGATCCCCTTTCTGTCTTAACGTTGACATTTTTCTGATTTCGTTCAGGAAATATTCTATCATTTGGACCCACCATCTAAGAAGGAGATCTCGTTTGCCCGAAAGTAGAATTTTTCTTACATCAACTCCACTTATTTTAAAGAGTACGACTGAAATTGTTTTTTTCAGTCACTTATGATTTGAACGGCAAATTTGAAAAGTAAGTTTCTAGATCTAGCGAGTCTAGATATGTATTAGAAGATTTTAAGAACTTACGTGGCCGACCGTCGAAATCAGTACCTTCTAAAGTATAAGCATTTGATGGAATTGCAGATTCGAGAATTGTTTCATTCAAAATAGAATCAATTCTATTTTCCTTTCGCCATTTCATAGCCTGCAGACATTGGTTGCATTGCATGGTTATCAAATTTGAAACAATTAAAATAAATTTGTGAAGGAGTTACTTACATTCCTGTACATTATAGTAGCGTCATTCACATGCAGGGCTCTGGCTTCAATTTCGTAAGAATGAAAAAAGAATAATTAGTCTACATTTTTTTAAGAATAGATTCTACACTATTCCAAGGAGGCTCTCGAGGACTGAGTAGAAATTCCGTTACTCATGGACCTTTCTTTTCGTTTTTGTATCTACAGCAGAGAATCAAAATGTTCACATAGATCGGTAATATTTTTGAAGTACAAACCTCGCAGAAAGCGAATAAGAAAGTCATCCTTCAAAAAGTAATCATCAATTTCGGGAGCGATGTCAGAAGTCAATGAACGCAGCTTTATATATTTTCAGAGTGAATTTCACAATTAGAAATCCTGCTTGAATACCTGCTTTTGATAACTAATGATTTCAAAACACATTTACCTTCAAAAGTGCACGTACTTCCTTAGGGCTGTACTCCGCGTGATGAGTTAATGCAGATACTGTACTAGAATTTAGAGATGGCTGCAGCACTAAAATACGATCGACTAAACCACAGAATATTGGAGCAATGATGATGAAGAAAATTGACCACATTTTTTCAAAGTTAGGTAGCGACTTGTGAACCTTTTCAAATCAATGGAGCATGGAGATTGAGCACCGACTGGACAATGATGGAACGTTGGCTAGCTTTGATGCCCTGAATTCTCATCAATTTAAATTCATTACATATTCATAGTTTGACTCATTTTCTCACGAATGCATTTAAGAATTGATTCTTATGGTCAACAGTTTTGCATGAAAGACTTGATGAAGCATGTGCTCAACTATAAACAATTCCCACCACAATGAAACGATCAGTGACGCCCATTACTGCGTGACTGCAAAAATATAATTCAGAAAAAACGTGCACTAGTTAAATCCATGCTGACAGAGACAAGGTCGACATAAGCTACCACATTGCATGTGATGTGCTAATAATCATAGGATAGATTTTGTTCACAAAATGTTAAACTTATACGCTCAAAAGACGTCCAACAAAGACGGCAAACTTTGGAGACCATTTGGTTTTCCCGAAGCTAGAATACATCGAACAAGAGAAAATCACCGGATGTCAGATGCTTAGATGCCAGTAACTAGATCTGACACATGTCGCTCAAAATTTTGTGATACACTTAGATTCCTGCAAAATTCCGCAGACGAAGAGTCGTTTCGAATTCGGTAAGGCGGTTCACCAAAATTATTCGTGCCTCAGGCCGGATCACAAAGCTGTAAATTTTTCTTAGCCAAGTTGTAGGGAATCTTACGTGCCTTAACAACGTGTTCCATTTTGAGTTTTTTTAAATTTGCATTTTGCAGGACCTTCAGGAAATGTCTAAATATTTTAGTTCGGTGCAGTAGGTTCGTAAGTCTTAATGTCCGAGCTGGTTGGTTAACGAATCTAAATGTGGGCTAACCTAAGGCTAGTTGCTCAGTTCAGACCATACATCCTAATGGCGATTCGTCTACAAAGTTGAAAAGCTGCTCACGGAGTTTTACCAATTCATAGTATTTTGGTCAACTCCATCGTCCAGCCTAAGCAAATAGAGACATTGAGAAGTTTTCACCCTTCCGACATAACGTACTTCTGAAAATTAAAAGTTGTACTCTTGTCTTTGAAAATCAGAACTATGTAAGCCAACGCTTTTACAATCTGTATAACTTTATTCACGCAGTGGTAAAGATAAATAAATAAAAAATACAAATCTATTACAATACAATACGTATACTGACTGGTTCGCATAAATCACGCAACTTTTGTTCCTCCGTAGCGAACTGGCAGTTGATTTGCAGGAATGATTGATAATAAGAAATCGGCCCACTCTTTCTTTTGTGGACCAAAAATCTTCAAAGCTCTTTGTGTTGACTGAGACATGGTCGGTCGAAAGACTTCCAGAAGTGGGACTGCACTTCGAAATGTATTTATAAATAGGAAATACTTGAGGAGATCTGGAAAATAATTTTCGTAGTCTTTCAGCCAGTCTATGAACATTCCAGGGCCTGAAAAAATCATAGCAGGGTTAGCACAGAGGACACGGAAATTCCAAAACTTTGAAATTTGTACTTTACCAGTTTTCCTACCGCATCTGATTCCAAAATTAAAGTGAAGCACTTACATTGTAAACAAAAATGTTTTGGTAGACTGAATCCATCCATATCCAAAATTGCGATGAATTGTGTAATTTCTGGACTATCTGCATGTTTTGATGCAGAAATCTTCCTGAGTTCATCAAGCCCACGCTCTAGCATTTGGTCCCACCACCGCATGAGAGTCTCCCGTTTTCCAGACAAAAGTAGTTTTCGAATGTCAACCGATAATATTCTGAAAATTATGACTGAAAAACAAACACATATTTAAAACAAATTGTATTACGAATTGTAAACAAATTTAAACAATTATTTGTAAAACAAATTGTTTGTTGCTCAAATATTGGAATCGTTAGATTAATGAATAGCTGACCGACTCTGATTGTGTCATAAAAAAATTGACATATAACAAATATAATGTTGCCAATTTTAGCTGTCAGTTTTGCGCAATTGCGACCACAACTAGCTGCTGCAAGTTGTAAATGTTTCCACCAGCAGCCCGACAATTTCCCCATGAAAATTACCCTCAGAAATTACCGTAGTATCCTTCAAGGTTTACTACTGAGGTAAATAATTTGCACGAACTAATGTATTGCAAAAATTATGCTGGTCTCAAAATAAAAAAAAACAGTTCAGAAAACCCACTGGACAACACTGCAAGAAAAGCTAAAACTGCTTAAGAACTTTACAGAAAAAGACAAAATATTTTCAAGGCTTTCAAGGTGCATGCGAGCAACACGCGCTTGGTAAAAAAAGTGACAGGCAGTATGCAGTATGACAATATTTGAAATAATAAATTTATGATCAAGTTGTCTAGTCCAGTGGCCTAGAATCAGATGAGGTCAAACAACGCCATTCATTCCCTTTGCAAAAGTTCAAATTTGATACTTACCAGGCCGACCCTCAAAGTCAAACCCTTCAAAACTGTAAGCTGGAACTGCGAATTCGAAAGTTGTTTCGTTGACAATCGAATCAATTCTATTTTCTTTCCGCCATTTGACTGCCTGTGAAAAAAATTATAACCATAACCCAATTTACAAAAGGACAAATTTTATGTAAAATGTGTATACATAGTTTTAGAATTATGTGACTCACATTCCTAAGCATTTGGTTGGCGGCGTTCACGTCCATGTTTCTTGCTGCATGCAAAACAAACAATGTCAAGTCAAATCAGATTGAAAAGTTGTTTGATTTACATAAATCAATGGGTCATTGTCACAAAACAGAGGTAATGAGAAAAACGTCATGCACTTTTTACCTCTCAGAAAACGCATGAAAAAGTGGTCCTTGAGTAAGTAGTCATCTAATTCTGGAGTAATGTCTGCAGTCATCTCACGAAGCTGTGAAGCAATCAAAATTAAGGTTAGCGGTGCTTTTAGTTTACATTTTACAACAGTTTTTTAGAAAAAAATGCTTTGTTCTGTAGCATCAGATGCAACTCAGATTTAAATCACAGATTTGCAAGGAAGTGGCTCAAAAAAATCAAATACCACGGTATGCGATATTGGACAAGTTTTAGCATTCAGTTGTTTACGATGATATTGTTCAGAGTTATTTAATGCTTTTAATATACTTTTGGGCAAATTTCTAATTTATTTAGCTCTTAATAAACTAATTTACCACTTGAAGGGCATGTTCTTCCTTATGATTTAATTTGTTATGATCTGAAACTAGTGCTTGTGGTGATTGTAGCCCTAGCCCAGGCCCAAGGGCTGGAACGAAAACTCGATTAATAAAACCAAAGAGAATGGGAACAGCGTAAGTGCACAGAATAAGCCACATTTTGAAATACTGATTTGGAACGAACTATTTTAAAATTGATGCTAAGAGTTTGCAATTCTAAGCTCGATTGATGTACGGAATAAATAGTTCACAAAAGTAGTTAAATTTTTTTGGTCTATTTTGAGGTGGATGTAGGAGCCCATCTCTAGTGCAACTGTCCACAAGTCACAACCATTCAATTGATTATTACAATTAAAAGTAATTCTGAAACACAAGTGAAGTCCTTGGACAGGTTAGGATGTCAGTCAGTGATTGTGTGCGCATGAAAGTGAACTCACTCAGATGCATCATAATTTGTGAGTTGGGTCAATTTGATTAAGTCGTCGGGTGGGCAAGATGCAAGACATAAAATCTCATCACAACTTTGCAGCTGGAGAAACGTCCTATGAGGAAACACGACATGTTCTAACTAATAGGACTAAATATGTTGACTAAAACTCTCATTTTCTGCGATGCTATGTATGACGTGAGCGTGTCTGGACAAGTTTCCGAATTATTAAGTATGAGAAAGGTGTGAACTTAAAGGTTAGTAATGGGGAATACGGGATCGACATCCTGCTTACAAACTAATCGAATGTAAGCTCAACTTGATTTCCTCACGCCGCACCTTGCACTTTTGAGTGAGATCAAACCAGGAAATTCTTACAAATATTATTGTAAGCTCTGTGTGGAACATTATACTCAAAATTCTATTTGGGCATTGATTCTGCGTCAATATCACGTGCGTAAAATCGAAAGTTTAAGGCCTTGGATTATGGATAGCGCCTTTTACATGAATCTTGTTTTTGTAGTTATCAGGTTGGATAGACTTCTGAATCTTAGAAAAATTTATTGCATTTTGCCCATCTGACTGAGTTGAGATCAAACGAACCACAGCAGTAATTAAAATGTTGCTCAGATTTGCAGAATGCTTATTGTTTGTCTAAGTGGATTAATCAGTAACGACAACCTGACACACAAAGTCTTCTTTGTTTATAAAGTCAGTGACAAAACAAAGCAGGGGAAACCCCAACTAGCCATACTGATCGTCAAATGAAATGAGCAGGTAAATGATGGATGAGGAAATTCATTCAAACTTACTGTCCAAATTGTCAAAATCATTTACTTCCACCAGGCCATGTTGTTACACATACCCATAATGACGTACATGTTAATGATGCAAGTTTTCTTGACGTAAAGAATGGCAAATACTGGAGAATTAAATCATCCTTTGTTAGACCATCCGACCATTAACAAATTGTAGGTCTCGCTTTTTGTGAATTCTGAAATGGCTAACCCGAAACAAACGAGGTTTGACTTTGCAGCTTGCACAAGCAACAAATTTGATTAAATCAAAATATCATAAAAACGGTTCAACCCCAACCAAACCGACCAAACGACCATTCAAGGTTTCAATCGTGAGGAAATAATTCAGACAGAATAAAATGCAAATGCCTGCGGGATGCGGGAGGTCGGGTGTAACCACCACGTCATTCTGTCTTTCAAAACGGAACGAAGTTGCTAAATTGATTTGCGTTAGTGCAAGTCCGGTGCAGTTGCTCACCGTGCTTTTGTCTTTGGTGTGCTATTAAAAATGGTGCAATATTGCCAGAATTAACAAGGTGATCTTTTCTTTGCTATTCAAACCACATATTTCTAAGGATCCTATCCAGGACATGTTGCAGAAACTCACGCATGACGAACAACATTACATAAATGTTGCAATTGCAAGTCTTGACGCAAAGAATGGAAACTTAAATAGTTTTTGTTACATTATAATTATTAAACTGACCATTGACAATTATGACAATTGCAAATCTGAAATCATGAGGCAATCGCAAGTTGCATTTTGCACTGTGCACTAATGTCAGAAATTATGAAATAAACCCAATAAAAAAACAGTACATTTAAATATTTTTATTTAATTTTTTTTGTCCATTTCATCCTCCAAACAGAAGAAATGACTCAATGTTTAGACGGTGAGATGTTAATTCAGATACAATAAGATGCAAGTCAGGGGAAGCATAAAGCTGAATTGGTCTCGAGACTGTCGAGTCTCACCATTCCGAGAGTTGGACTTGCAATTTTTTGGAAATTGGAAGTGTTTGGCTGCTCTATTATAATGTATTAATTATTATTGTGCCGAAATTAATAAAGCTATGCATAATATTAATTTCTGCAGCATTCGTACATGCTGCAGATTTATCTCTCGCTGTGCTTAGTACATCAGGACTTAAAATCCGACTAAATCAAGATCGGTCGGCAATATTTGCAAAGGTATTTTATTTTTTGTCAAGTTTCTCCTTGCAACATTCACTGCGGAGAATGGTGCAACGGTTTTCTTTCACCAAGTTCTCACCCGCTGAAATCCTGCAATCGTATGAAAAATTTCCCAAGCCTCGTAACCAAAAAGGACGGGGAAAGTCAAGCAGCCTGAGAAACTGATATAAAGTAGCTTCTTGATAGCAAGTTGCAATCAAAACTGATCATCTAGTCTATTGAAATTTGAGCAGGCAAACACTTCCTTATCGAAACAGGGATGAGTATCTGTACGGAATGTCAACATTTGTTTAAGTGATTTTATTTTGAAAAATGGAAAATACACTTGATTACCTTGTCCTCCATAACCTCTTTATGTATTACATACTTAAAGGCGGGATTTAATTAGACGGTTCCATTGTTATTCACTTAAAACCCAGATCTAATTTCCACGCTCCTCCCTGACCTGTTCCAAAAGTTCCTGGTCCCGTTGGAATTCAACAAATTGGGTCAATTCCATTCGATGAAGACAAAATTGTCGAGTTTAGGAGTATGCTTTCAATTTCATTCAAGTATGGGACGATTTGTTAATATAAACATATGAATCCAATACAATGTTTTTTAGCTTAACAAATGTAGTAACAGGATTGCATAAACCACATAATTTTTGTCCCGCGCAGTGAACTGGCAGTTGATCCGTACACGAAAGCTATAATAGAATGAGTGCTGAAAAAAGAAATTCGGCAAATAAAACCGATGAAGACAAGAACAATGTAAGCACTGGAGACTTGGTGAGCCACATTTTTAAATGTGTTTGTCAAGTATTTTGAAAATTTATTGTAAGGGCCTGCAATAATTTAAAATTCACATAGACATTTTTCGAAAGGTAGTAAAAAATTGTTTTTTTTTCACTTTTGGGTGGAATACATTTGTCATCGTTGTCGGTCGTTTGTCACGAACACTTCAATGATATTGAAGCATTAAACTGGTTTTCAGAAAGCAGTCTTGAAGTCATCCTTGGAGTGCCAATGACTATTATTGCTACGTACAAGTTATTTGTGGCGAGAGCACCGTAATGTATTTTCTGAAATAGTTTGTGTACATTTGAGTAGTGCTTAATTATTGCTTTTGGCGAATGTGAATTTGGCTAAATATTGAACAAGGTTAAATGGTATGACAAGTCACATCAGCTTATCAACAAAAATTTGACGCATTGTAACACATTAGATGACACGTGCAGCATTTTATTTTAAATTTGAAAAGAAGTTAACTGATTTGATTCGACGTTGGCAACGAGTTCGGTACAAAACTATTTACACACGGGTGAAATGCGAATTTAGCAGTGAGCACAAAGAAACAAATCTTCTTATCAATTAATAAAATGGCTCGACCATCCAAAAACTAGTTCGCCACTTTAAAGGCCTTCATCTTGTCAAATCGGATAAGACGCGTGACAACAATGACAAGTCAGCAACAGGATGCTTGGATGCATGGAAAGGATGTCAAAGTCTGTTGTGTAATTCGCAACGAAAGGTGGATTGGTTTCTGGGTGCCTTCTTTCTCCCTAATCATATGACGAAAGTTCAAAGGCAAAAGGAATAGAGCAGCTGCAGTATATATTTTACTATAGATTCTATTTCGATATTTCAAGTGAGCATTTCATTTCATTGCACAACATTTCAGTTCGGTCGGAGAAAGTCAGCTCGCATTAGTTTCGTAGTTGGGGGGAAAATAATTTGGGAAGGGACTACATTGAGTTGTATGCATATTGAGTTGTATGCACGCCTATTAATTGCTAGTTGGATGTCCCATCAAATGTGTTCATAATATTAGCTTGGAATTGACAGAAACAAGTAGAATTAGTTAGTTGTATCGAAACGATTCACATTATCACACAAACTAAAAGCCAGAAACAGCAGACTGATAATCAGAAAATACAAACGAACACAAAAAATTAACATGCTGATTCAATGCTGTATTCTGCTGAGGCCAACTAACTACTGCAGCTTTCGAATTAATTTGATCCTCCGTTTCGTAATCTAATTGTGTGCAAATCATTTGTAAAAGCACCTTGTTTCTAAACAAATATTTGATTGCATGTAGGAGTACTTCTGATCAGTTTCTCTGAATGGTGCCCTTGGAATATATATTCAGCAAAAGTTCTGCGGGATACTGGGTCGTAAGATGGACTTGATCCCGTATCTAGTTTCTAGTTGCCCGTGTGAAATGTGTGCATTACTAAATAGTGCAAAATCGTAGTCTATAAAGAAATATCTATTAAAATGGACAAATAGTATTTATCTGATCCACGAACTTAGCTGTTCAAACACTGTATTTAATTCGATTTCAATTACTGCGTTTAATAAATGCAATAGAATTTGAGCCACGTACATAAATTACAATAAAGCACAGAAAACGCCTGAATCGATCCGTATGAATCGAAATATTTTGATTACGCTAAACTAACATTAATCACTGCTTATCGAAACTGATATATTGGTAAATTCAATGACTTTTGAATCACTGCAGCCCCGGACTTCAGAATCCTCAAACCTCAGTTAGAGAAGTTTCAAGAAATCTTAGTTCCGCCGTAACGCACTGGAATTTGGTCCGCAGGAATAATTGAACGAAGAAATGTTGACCATTCTCCTTTCTCTGGACCAAAAATCTTTATAGCTTGTTGGGTCGCAGTAGATAGAGTAGGTTTGAACACCTCCAACAGTGGCACGGCACTTCTTGGTGCTGCATTTAAAAGGTAAGTCAAGAGCATCAGAATGTAAATTCATAGTACCATTTTTTTTAAAAAAAAATTACTGTTTATAAAAATGTAATATTTTAGCCCATCAGGAAAATAGCTTTCGTAATGTCTCAAAAGGTCTATTATCAATGCAGGACCTAGAATTGTGCAACACATAACAGATTAAATTTTGGCTTCTTAAAGAATAAAATTATATAATTCTTGAAATACGGCATTACATTGCAAACAAAAATGCTTCGACATACTAAATCCAGTAAAGTCTGAAATTACAATGAATTGTATAACCCTTTCTTCATCAGGACGACGTGACGCTGCGATCAGTCTTAGTTTATCCAGACCTCGTTCCAGCATTTGATCCCACCATCTTACGAGGGTTTCTCGTTTGCCAGCAAGTAATAGTTTCCGAAGATCAATCTTTGTTTGCTGTAAGTACAAGACTGGCATGGCAAGTTTGATTGTATCATTGTATTGCATTGTGAGGACAAAATGAACAGTACACACGAATAGTTGGAATTACCTGGTCGGCCGTCAAAGTCATACCCTTCAAAAGTATAAGGAGACTCTTGAAAGTCAATAACGGTTTCATTCGAAATAGAATTTATGTTGTTTTCTTTCCGCCAAATGGCTATCTGGAGAGAAATAGGATACGAATCATACGAAGCTGGATTTAGAGACGATATTACTTTTAGACTAATTCGTTTCTAAATTAGTAATTAAATTTTTTTGAAGAATAAATTCAATTGCGCAGTTACACGATCATCAAAATAATTCGATTTCGTCAATCAGCAAGATGTCTCCACACAAAGACAAAAGAAAAAGGTACCAAAAGGGTATCGGCCAAGACAAACACAAGTAATCAATTAATGACTATATTGAAAATATCTTGAGTGCATTCTAAATTCATCGTTCCAATGTTCCAAAGCGCAACGGAGAAAGCTTGTCCCACTCATCGCACACACGCCTAGTGCAGCTACCCACCATTACATAAATATTCACGAATTTTACTCACTTTCCTGGCCATCTGACTAGCAGCGTTCACATCCATGTTATTTACTGAAATGAGCATAACATTGCTTCACAAACTCAAAGAACTAAAATGTTTATGGAGTTTTTTATTGAAAAATCCACATACCTCGGAGAAAGCGGATAAAAATATCATCCTGGAGTATGAAGTCATCAAATTCCGATTCTAGGTCTATTGTCAATGAACGCAGCTTTCAAATTAGATAACAAATTAATACTGGCTAGTGATCATATTCGTATTATAAGTCTGTAACATGAACCTCTGATAAAACGATCATTCTAGTTCGTAATCTACAACAATTCACACCCGCTCATACCACTTACTTTGGCAAGCGCTTTTAATTCTTTTGAACTGAATTTTGACTTCGTATTAGTTATTCCTCCTTCATCGAGTGGATTGGAACAATTGGAAGCATGATTGATGATTGCACACAAGATTGGGACAGTTAAACAGCTCAGAATGGTCCACATTGGGACTTTTGTGACTATGACTTTATTGTGGAATATAGTAACAACGTAGCGTTTTGTAGATATTAAATATTACTTTGCTTCGTACTGACCTTTGTCCAACTGAAATGTGCAATGAGAATTCAGCATTTTCACACTTTTCATTATTAATTTATATTAGCATTGAACGACTAATTTAGCTATTTGTGAAAATAAATTAGAACTGGTTTGGAAGTCATAAATGATGGGAAATTTTTCACAAACAAATATCTGCGATTCACACGGATTAAAACATTGCAAGTGTTATTTCGTTTGGGTCCAAGTCCACCTTGCCACTCTCCCCTTTACTTTATTCAAATTACTGGATAAGAAAGAAGCCGGGCAGTGTTAGGTTAGGTGTAATATTTACTGAAATCTTTGTCTTGTGAAGGTTTTGACTTTGAAGACCGACCAGCTAGTTCAACACTCATGGTTGAGTAGTAGTATTAGCCGTAGCCCATGTACTGTGAGTGACGAATAATAAACTTCGTGATTACAACGTCTATTCACAACCTTCAACGATATTTTTTGTAAATTAACCATATTGTTAGTCCAGCACCGCTGAAACCGAGCAAATGGATCACTACAAAGTTAAGCGAAATCGAATTAAGTGGATTGAGCCTCAGTACTAAAGATGTATAGGCAAAAAAGCAGCTATTATCTCCGAGTAAATATTTTCATTGAAATTCGAAATTTGCGTTGTCGAGAAAATACCCCGCACTGTTTGCGATAATTTGTGCAAAAATAACTACCGCAAAAACTCAATTACACCACATCGGCATGAATAAAGTCCCGGCTAATATTCGAGCCTTGCCTTTACATTGTTTTTTTTTTACAGAATATGCCGTAACGACTGAGAGGAAGACGGGGGTTCTATTCCTAATTTCTGTTATCTAGTAATTACCGCAATATTTGAATAGCGTACAAACAAGTTGTAATACAACAAAAAATAGATCGAATCAATCCATAAGAATCGAAATGTTCTCATTTTGTCATAAGTAAATTAAACTTAAATCACCGCATGCCGCATACATATAATAAAGGTGAATCCAATGAATAGACTCTCAACAGTCCCGGATTCCACATCCACGATCCTCTTTTCAGCAGTAGAAAAGTTTTAAGAAATCTTGTTTCCACCGTATTGAACTGGAATTTGTTCCGCAGGAATAATTGAGCAAAGAAATTTTGACCATTCTCGTTTCTCTCGACCAAAAATCTTTAAAGATTTTTGTGTGGCAATCGATAAAGTAGGTTTGAACAAATCCAAAAGTGGCATGGCACTTCTTGGTGCTGCATTTAAAAAGTAAGTCAAGAGCATCAGAATGTAAATCAAAAAGACTATTTTTTAAATAATACTGTTAATTTTTTTAAAAAAAGGTGCCCGAAAGGCGCTGTGGGGTTTGAACCCGTCCACTGGTGGGCTGGGAAGCTGTCCTCGTAGCTGGACAATCAGGACTTTTATTTAGTAAAAAGGAGGCGGGGAAGCCGCATCGGCTCAAGGACCAAAACCTGGTATCTCCGGAATTTTCTTGAATGATCTCTGAATTGCTCTCCGGAAAAGAACATCTCTAGTATCTAAGACTTTTCAGATTTCGTTCCTCCATACGGAAACCAAATTGATCTTTTGGTACTATTGAAAGTAAAAATTCTGACCACTCTGACTTTTCTTTGTCAAAGTCTAAATGATGTTTCTGGTAAGGTGAAGACCTGAGTGGTGTGACAAGTTCCAAAACTGGTAAACAACACAAAACCGAATAAATCACGCATTCCGATTTTAAGACTTACCTTTTATCCAAATATCATACATTAGAGATCCTGCATAATATTTGCTAACGTGCCTTGTCCAGTCTGCATAGACTGAGAAACATTGCAAGCATACGTGTTGTTTAAGATTGTAGCCATCAATGGCCAAAACTGACACTAGCTGGGAATCTAGTCCAGTTCCATTCATAGCTTCTCTGGCTTTCAAATTTATTTTCTCTACGACCTTAATAGCGTAGCGAAGCAAATTTTCTTGTTCGCCTCTGACAACAATGCCTCTTTCGTCAAGTTTTTTAGCATTCCAAATAATTATTTATAACACGACAACTTCAGACTATATTTTGTCGACAGAATTTCGACTCTCAGTCTATAGCTCCGCACAAGTCTAAAGCTCCAAATTTGTGTTCGGGTTCCACAAGGAACTCGCACTGCAAATTCTAAGTTCGGGATCAGAGTCTCTCTTTAGATACAAGTTCGGGCTGGTGAATTCCAGAACTTGGTGCAACCAAGTTCGGGTTCGAAGTCGGACTTGAACTTGGAACTCCAAATGTACTCCCAACATACGGTAGCGCTTCCAAATGTGCTCCCGAAATAAGGAAGCGCTTCCAAATGTGCTCCCAAAATAAGGAAACGCTTCCAAATATGCTCCAAAAAAATTAGGAAGCGCTCCCAAATGTGCTCCTAAAATAAGGAAGCGCTTCCAAATGTGCTCCCAAAATAAGGAAGCGCATTTGCGTTCCACCTCGAATTTCGGAATGTGACTCTAACTTTTTCACAAGCGAGTTAACTTGCAGAATCGAAATAATCTCCCAAATCGTCTAAACGAGTCATAATGAATATTTTTGCGATTCTGTGTCTGAAAAAGTGCTTGGGAATAGTTTGTGAGTTGTATGCATTTTGAACGCACTGAAACTGATCGCCAGATGCTTCACAAATTCCCAATAATTAAGAAATTATTTGTGAAGCTCGACGCAGTT
>JAQGCM010001180.1:0-16885 GCA_034699705.1 Hymenaphorura dentifera | reverse complement strand
GCACAGGGGACTTGGGGGTATAACTTCGGCAAAGCGCAGTTGCGCTTCGCGCAACTGCGCTCTGCCGAAGTTAAGCCAAACTTATGAGTGCTTGCATTGTGTTTGCGCTGCAAAACAAAACTTACAATGCATATGCAATGAACTCAACTGTTTTAATTTATTATACTAAAATCCTTACTTAATTGAAATTAAACTTAGTTTGGTTTGGTTGCATCCGCATTTGTGGGCGGGATCCGATTTCGAAAGTGGTATGGTTAATTATATCACTAATAAAAACAGCATAAAAAATCGAAATTTTTGGACTTGTGTGGTGGATTTCAAGCGCATTGTCTTGAAAGTTGTTAGCGATGAAATTAAGACTGCTATAATCTTCATATGTAACCAAGTAATCTAATTTTAATCACGATTCATGAGAAGCTGATTAGAGTAACCTTGCCTGGCATTGCCATTGCCAAATTTTTGGGAGATACATGATGACATTTTATGATTTGAGAATATTTATAAATTTCAATGTGCCACACTATGTGACACTGTAAAATATTCTACATGACTCTGAGAGTCCTTTTCTAATAAGATTGATAAAAAGAATAAGTTAAGTGTGCAATGTGCATGTGCAAAAACTATTGGGGATGGCAAGCGAGATAAATGGCCCTCCACAGATGGAATTTAAAGTTGATGACAAAGCCAAACTGGTTTCGGCGTTTTTTGTTTGAACTTAAATTTTTTCTTACTCACTTACTTTGCCTTTACTTTAACATTTTCGAATTCCAACTGTTAACTCATATTTAAATCAAAGTGGTGAAGGTGACCATTATTGTCATGTCATTTTATTATAAGGCCATTGACTTGACTTTGACAACGCTCTGAAATGGCTGCACACCGGTTAGCGTATTCCCTTCAGCGTCAGAGTGACTTCCGTTCAAAATTGAATTCCAAAGTTCAAAGTGAACGTAGTGAACGATTGAAACCATTTATCCTAAGAAATTCATTCAATTTTTCCTCAAGGGGAAATCGTCGCCGGACTTTTTGACTTTAGTTAATACAATAGATGACACATAGAATAAATCTATTTGATCAGCCTGTCCGCCCTTTGACGACGTTTCTGCATTGTCCAAGGTGTAAGTATGATCCAGAGAGGACTTGCTTTGAAACTTTTGTTCTTTTTTCTTTTTACGAACATTGCATAAAGGGGGACACGGTCCATTAGAATTTAAGTTTCGTCTCAATCCGAGTCAAAGCTAAAAGAGGACCGCCTTCAAAGACGGACATGACAAAAGGTGTGATGAATCGATTGTTGCATTTGTTCCAGTGCAACTGGAACTCAAAGGACAGTATTGCTTTCTCTTCAAAACTTCAAAGATTCATTTCATTGTATTTGACGTATTCGTTGTGGTCTGTTCGACTAGGTGGTGACTCCTCCTGTGACTATTCCGACGGAAATTTTGAACCGTCAGAGTCAAGTTTGCGCGTAGTACGTAGCCACTTTGATGGATTAGCTTAATTTGCTTGGGCCAAAAACTAACTGCCTCGGCTCGCTAGAAATGGATTAAACGATTAAACTTCCAAAGTTTTAAGAAATTATGACACTACAGAAGTTAGAACCCTTGTACAACTTTTTGGCAGATACCGAATCCGTAACTTCTGAGTTCTGTTCTGACTGAATTCAACGTTGTCTCCCGTGGCCTGCGCCATAAATTATAATTCCTACTTAAATGGATCGCGGGCCTTTTCTTGCTTGTCTCCCTTGGAAATGGCTAAAGATGACCCTTAATAAGGATTCAACCTTAAATCTCAAAGCCCACAGGCAACGATCAGGGCTCTTCTGCTGATTTGACCCGAACTTTTCTCTTAACATCAAGAAGTTCTGTTGGCTCCGGAGGAAGTCAAAAGGGCTACCTGCTTCTTCTTCCCTGGAGTTCAGAGCGGACTTGAAGGATGCAAAATTATATTTTCACGAGTAATTGACTCTTTGGGTGGACATTGCTTTGCGTTAAAGGTTTTCTGAGGGTCTGAGGACGCCCTAGATTAGATGACAATACTCTTAGTTGGGCGCCCTCACCTCTCTTCCTATCAATTGTTTGTCAATTCCTCAAGGAACAGAAGGCAGAAGGTTCATTTTTCTTAACTTCTTGGCCTTCAAGAAGAACAAGACTTTGATGGCAGGAGGACCTCAACTTTTGACGCGTTCTAATCAGATCGTCGTCCCATCCATCCCAAAATTTCAGAAAATTCTGAAACAGCGACAGGTCCTCAGACATAGCTGTGAATGTTAAAAGCTTTAAAACATTTTCGTGGATGTACAGTGTACTTTACTCCAACTAAAAACTAAAAATACCTTCAGCTTCAGCACTCAGCAGTCATTCCAATTTCTCTTATCAAAGAACAGTTCATTGTTTGGGCTATAAAAGGACATCGTATAAATGAAATATATTTTTCTATTTCTGAAGATCTCTTAAAAATACCCCAACCTGTTCAAATTCAATAGCCAATAGCTTAAAAATACATTGCCGACTCTTGACTTCTGACCTCTTGAAATTTTGGGATCCTTTCCAGCAGGGGAGTACGAAAAGTTCTGGCTTGCTGGAGGGAGGAGGACCAGTCACTCAAATAGTGTTAAAGATCACCTTTTTCTCAAGCCGAAATTGAAACCCCGGTTAGAATTCAGAAATCGAATTCAGTGGCCAGTCAAGAAGTCCCGTCCGTTATGAAAGAAGCTAGTAGGAAGATTTTGTGAATAGATTCATGAATTCATCGTAGGAAGTCCCGTCCGAATGACATGAAAGAAGAAAAGAAGTAGGCGTCTGAGGGGGTGAAAAGAAAGAAGTCTTTTATGCACGGCGAGGATGAAAATAAATGAAGATGTTATTTCTTCTTGGACAGGAAGACAGGATATTAAAGCGTAGAAAGGAGTCGTGACAAACTTTGTAAGCGAACAGAAGTTTCAAGAAGTCAGGGAATGAGTGAAGCAGAATGCAGAAGCAAGCATAACCTGCTATTCTTTTCGAAGAATTTTTTTCGGAATACCGTGAGAAAATTTCGGAGTCTGTCGAGCTGAGCTTTTTACAGTAGAGAAGTTTTTAGTTCGCATTCGTCAGAGATTTGATAGATTTTCCCCTAAAATTTCCAATCTTTGCAGCAAAATTATGTTTTCAAGTACACCAATTTACTCCAGAGTCTAAATTGAATCGGGGTTTAGCTCAGTCAGCGAAACCGCTAATATGCAATTCCGATTCCACTTTGAGAGATTACGAAGACCAATTTAATGATTCTTGATTTCAGACATACTGTTTCCGGCTAATTATAAATCTGTTCCACTTGAACTTTTAACATTGGATTCAAAATTATTCAAGTCCCATTCCCATTTTGAGAGAAGTACCGACAAATTTCGAAACGTTACAATTATCAATTTCTGTGAGCAATCGCCCGTGTCCAAGGATCGGAAGATCGGGCATGGTAAAAGACTAAAGATGAATTGCCATGTCTGTTAATAATTATTGACCGCCTTGGCTGCATGCATAAACGACGGCAAAAACCCTTCATGATAATAATATACGACGATGATGATGTAAGTTTGAAAGTTTCTTATTGTTGCCTTATTGTTGTTGGAGAGTGGTGCCGGTGCCCGAGTAAGAGAGATGAGATGAGATTCCTCTACTTCACTGCTCGACTCCAACAATCCATGCATGTAAAATCCTTATTTTTTTCGTCTTCTTCTAATCTTAGTATCGTGTATCGAAGTAATTTGAGAATGAGGATGGATAGAATCATCTTCCCTGAGCTGAGCTAGTATAGAATCCAAAAGCCATAATCGTAAAATGTTGAGCTTAACTGAAGAGTGAGGAGCTTAATTTTAGGGTCAAAGTATTAAACCACACACCTTTTTTTACAAGCTTAGAGCTTAAATAGTTGGTTTGGTTTTGTTGAAGACGAGGACGCTTTTTTTGGTCCATCGCTGCTTGCCAGCGCGCTAACGCTAACCCTGCTGCTTGGCAAGCACCGAAGGTATTACAGTTTAGAATTAAGACATTAACCTTCACATACCATGACATGGACATGACATGCCCTGCCTTGCCTTGCCTGAGTGAGGAATGCAATTTAATTCTGATAACATTGTTGTGCAATGGCAATGGCAGGTCGAAAGTGTCGGTTCAAATTTAGTCATCCATAATAAATTGTCAAAATCTGAGGAAGAGCAAGAGCATTAAGCAAAGGGATTAGAGGGATCTTAAAAGATCACCGAAGGTGTGAACCGTTTCGAATTAAGAATTTGTTTAAAAAAAAGGCAGTCGCCGGGGACGCCACCCTAGAAGATTCAGGGATCGTCCAGGTCCAGACTGCTGAGTAGAAAGGGTGCCGCTGACGTTAAAGTGGTTAAATTGGAAATTTCGATTCAACCTTGCTTAAGTTGTAGTTGTGGAATTTTGTTTCCTCCGGTTGATGTCCAAACTTAAGTGATTGCTGCCTTTTTCTTCTTTGCCGTACGCTCGCTCTAGGTCAACTGGCGCAAACGATGTGCTTTTGACCATGTCTGTTTTTTACGATTCATTTATTGCAAGCTTATGGCCAAGATTTTGGGTGTCATATTTCGACACCTGGTTGGCACTTGCCAAAGAAAGACCATACCATACCAGATACCACCACCATAACCGCTACGGCGTACACAGTCATAAAAATTTCAAATCACCAGCAACAGCAAGCAACGCCATAATATTTTATTGCTTGGAGTATCAAAAACTTGAAACTTTGAAACTTTCAAGTGTTCTGTTTCATGTAACAGCAGAAAAGGTGGTTAATTGGGGCGCAAGGAATAAGAATAGATAAAATTCTGGCTCCAAGGCTAGTTAAGGTTGAGGGCGATTCCGACCAATTTAGAAGTACCAGAGATTTTAGGAACTGATTCGGGAACCAATAATTTGTAATTTAGTACGGTTCGGCTCATCAGGATTTTCAGGATATCGGCAAATAGTTGGTTTGGTTTAGCTACGTTTTTTTTGGAGAACACTTTCCCACAAATTCCGACCTTTCGAACAAATACAGCCAGAAAAATTAGGATTTACTTTAGCCGTATGCTTTTCCTTGATTGTCATCATTAACTTTAAACGGATTTAATGTGTTCTCATCCGAGTAGGATTTTATTTGAAATGCAATCAGTGAGTGCAGCAAGCAAGCAAACAGCCGCGCCGCAGGGGAAAGCATCATGCATTATTAAGAGTAATACATAAGACGGAATACCCGTTTGAACAATCAAGGCGTACAACAATAAAAAAAACAACAATAAGAGCCCCGGCGGAGGCAGAGGAATGAAATTAAGATATTTTCGCAAATAATGACTCACTCTTAGTATGTACTCTTAGGTGCATGTTTGTATCATGTATTCATGTATGTTCGTGAAGATTGAATAAGTTGTAGTGGTTTGCTGCTGCAAACAAGCGGCCAAGACCACAAACAATCCAGCAAAAATGAAGAAGAGGAGCAGCAGCAATGAGCAACAATGAGCAACAACAATAACAGCAACAGCCAGCAATCTTAATCTTAAGGATGGATGGATGGACCAAGCAGTTCTTCTTGGGTGGTCCAGCCCAAAGACCTCCTGCCAAGTTCTTCTTTCTCTCAACATCTTCATTTCAAAACCACCCTTTTGGCTTTTTTTCTTCTTTTCTTTTGGCTCAGGTTCAGTCCAAAATCAAAACCTTAAACAGAGTTTCAAATCTCTCTTCTCAAATGCTAAGATATATGAGACGGAGTGGGCCAACTAAACATTTTGGGCAGGGCAGGCAGGGTAGCGATATCAGGTTGGTTTATTAGGAAAGAAAGGCGAAGGACCCTTCGACCAATGCTCGGTAAGGGTACAGGTTTAGCTTCGAGCTCAGAATCGAGCCAATCAGAATTAGAGGGAAAATTGTAAGAATCTGACGGAATATCAAGAGCTAGGACAGAGGCACACCAAAACTGGACCGGAAATTCTGAGTTTGGGACTTCCGGTTCGTATCAATGGATGAAGCCCAGGCCGGCAGTTTTGTCACTTCCGGTTCATATTCTGGAATTCGAAACGGTATTTTTCTACCGGAACTTTTACCCAATCTTTCGAAAACCGGCAATGACCTGATCGACCCAGCCTGATTCGAGGAATCGTTCGGGAGATCCCTTACCCGACCCGTGCCAAACATTGTCTCCGTCCCTGAAACTGATTTGGTCAGGATAGGATCTTCAGTCAGTCAGAATCGGAAGGAAGCTGTGGCTCCAGGCTGAAAAGGGACCAGAACGAAGAAGAGACCCGACCCGACCCTTTTCTTCATCACTGCTTTATCCCACCAAGAAGTAACTCTCTTAATAGTTTGTATTTTGTATTGAAAAGTCTCCGAAGGTGAAGGCAAGTATATCCCACCGAGTGATGGCGGTGGTTACGGCTGTGACTTCAGCTACGACTACGACGGGTTGGTTGAGTCGTCTTCGTGTTTCATCTTTCTTAATAGAGTTGTTGGAGGTTTTGAAGCCTGATGCCTGAGTAGTTTCTTGGTATAGAGATCTTGGTGGGGGGAAGCAACTGAGCAACACAAAAAAGGCCAGGCCAAAGAGAGAGGCTGCTGTAAAGAGAAGAAGATGAAGATGTAGGGACTTTTGGATATGCTTTTCAAAATGGTCCATGGAGGTCTGGGTCTGGCAACTGGCATAGTTTGAAGAAGAGAACCCAAAAACTCTTGTCTTCCTCAGACGACGGTAACGTCCAACCCATTAGCCTAAAGGAAGGAAGCAACCAACTTCATTCCATTCAACTTTTAAGTCCTTTTTCTGCTTCCTTTACTTTGACAACTCAATACTACGAACGAAGACCAGTTCTTCGCCAGAACCAGACATTCATTATTAACCAAGAAATCGGTTAAAAAAATCGGCAGAGAAATTCCGGCGGCAGTTTAGTATTGGAAGTCAAGAGTCAGAGGTTCGCTGGGCTCTGAAGTCTCTGAAATAACTGATTTGAGAAATCGTGAGCGTATTGTTGTATTTTGCATTGGTTTCCTTCCAAGTTCCAAGAAAGAGAAGTCTATTGGACAATTTTGTGCCTAAAAATATGTATAAAATTAGGCCAGATTGAAAATATATAATTTTGCCAAAATTACCAGTGATTCGTGAGTGTAGTTTGAAGCTAATACAAAATCAGGTCAATCGACCGACGTCAGTTTGATGTGGAAAGTTGAATTCTGAAAACCTTGGTATTTTGACTGACGACGGGTACGGGTACGGGTCGTTGAATGATTGATGACTTTTGTCCAAAATCTGAGTTTACAAAAATAACGGAGACGCCAATTCTGACGTCTAGAATTAGTGGCGGGGTCTTTTTGTGATTCTTGTGGTAGCTAAAATGGCCTCCGAAGAGCTGACGCTATTTTGCAATCTGATTTGAATGTGGTCATTCGACGAGTTCCTCCAAGTGCTTCGGTGGTGGTCAAAGCAAAGCACTTAAACATTGCACAGCAAGAGTTTTGTATTTTTATACATATTTTTTGGTCTCTTAAGATCTTTATCAGTGAACATAACATTTTCATTGAGTCCCCAGTCAGTTCAGTCGGACGGAAACTCATAAAACTCCAGTGTCCTGGAATGTGGATTTAAATTATTATAACTTAAAAGTGCACTCAAGGCAAGGGTCTGAAGTCTGAAGCTGAACTCTGACTCTGACGGCCATCAAACTCAACTTTAATTTATGGTTTATGTGAAAAGTGCCTAAAAACAATAAAATCGTTTCACCATTTTGGTCCTTCAGCTTTTGGACAGGCTGAGTGGTTGAGCGGAACGGCCAATTCAAATTATAAATTTAGAACAAAAAGTGTGCTCATGTTTTGAACAAAGGCAATTATGGAATGAGCGACGCCGTTTTCAAATTGTTCATCAAAGTACCCCTCCTCAAGTCGGGCTAGACAGAAGCGAAAAACTGTCACGTGAAATTTGGCGGAGCTCTCATTAATTTATGAGTTGGAAATCTAGAAACAAAAATATTTTTGTTTTTGGTTTTGTTTTGGTCGATTTTGTACCGATTTCGGTTTTATTTTGTGGTACCCAACATTGGGGTTGACGTCCAACGTGCGGCAGTCACGATTTTTGAGTCTGTCAGCAATTTGCTTTCCATTTCCACTCGATCCAAGTGAAGTGATTGTTGTTTCACAATTTCGGATTTTTAATTCTTACAACAATGGCTTTGGTCAACGCCAAGAAATGGAGGACATTTTCGGGTCAGGTCAGCAATAATGCCCCAATGGAAAGCTAGCTTAGGTTTGTTTCAAACTATGTTCTATTTTACTATTGTTGGACTTCACTATTTAAAGTGAAACCGTGACTTTGTCCACGGCGACGGTCAGTCCAATGACTGCAATTATTTAATTTTTGTCAACATGCATATTTTGCATATCGTTTAAACAAAAAAAAAATCTTGTTCAAGTTTTGTGCAATCAATGCTTGTTCTTGTAAATTGGCCGTCACCTTCATCAATTTTAAATGCGAGTTTTGAACTCAAACAAAATTCTGAAACCCATATTTCTATTGGACATTTTGACATTTAGGACTAACCAGAATTTCCTTGGGACGTTTCACCCGAATTCAGTTTGCCGGAAGCAGCAGAGGAACTGTCCTCACATTGGAGATTGAAGATTAAATTAATTGTTGAACTCTCACATGTGTGAAGACTCGGCCTTACCATGCGATCAAGAGACACAGAACCTTATCCTGGTTGGGCAGACGCCCATCTTGCCCTCAAATACATCAACAAGGTGCCCATAGTTTCATTAAATTCCTTCACTGCTTTTATGGTTGGTATTCAAGGAATGGTTACGAAAAATGCATCAGAGATTAGACAGTGTTCAAAAATGGTTTCAACGTACGTTGCAAGAATTTTGAACAATGTCCCATCAATAGCCATATTTGGCCATGCCTTTAAGTTTGAGAATGAATAGGGTATTTCTCTGCCAGAGCTCGTTTTTAAAAATATACCTAGTTGGCAGTATCATGAAGTTGCATTTTAGTGTCTAGGTAAAGGTATTGAATGAAATGGCTCAAAATGTCGACCAAATGCCAACTGCCAATGCGAATATAAAAATGGAGTACAAGCAGTGAATAACAAATAGATAATGTTAGAATCTTAGAGAAATAAGCGCTTATTTCTCTAAGGTTAGAATTGTAGAGCTTAAGAAATTATTGCGCTATAGCTTAATTTGGCCGAGGTTGGCTAACATAGATGTCACAGAACAGGTTGAATCCTGGAATGAAATCGTTGTTGGCTGTTTAATTCTAATTTCTTATTTTTAATTTTTTTTCGTAGGGCAAAGCGCGTGGAAATAAGAAAGCGCTCTCAATCCGAAGTGAGTTTCAAAGACGACTCGGGAATCTAGGAAAATGGGCAGGGAGACGTGGAAGCCTTGTTATCTTGGTCGGCATCGTTTTCCTAGCTTCGCTCTGCCTTGGTATTTCCTACGTGAGGTTGGACACCACCCTGGATTCTTTATGGACACCAGGTAACATTTACATTACCTGCTTTCAAAACAAGACATTGTTCACTTAGGCCACACCAAACTATCCACACTATCTTTTTGAGACATGCCTCAGGACAAGCTTTTCTCACAACTTTATTGTTTATCAAGTTTCGAGTTATATAAGAAACATGTTCACGAATTCCAAACCCCTCAATTTTCATCCTTATAAGGACTATAAAAACACAATTGTCCGCTCAACTGACTGAAATAGGGTGACATTACTTTTCTGAGACCGGCTATCTATTTACCGAGATTTAGATGTAAGTGCTTCCATTCCACTTTCAAATTTAATGCCAACCGAGTTCAATTAGAATTCTTTTGTCTAAGATATTCCAAGATAGCATGTTCCAACTAATTGTTGTTCGAAAATTTATCAACTTGTAATGTAATGTAATTTAGACTCTGGTCGAATACATCAAGAATTGGCTTACATAACCCGACAGTCCGGATTTACAAGGGACACAAATGAACACCTAATTCAGACAACGAAAAAAGATGCTCATCAGTCAATCCTCAACTCAAAAGCTCTGTTGGAACATTTGGATGTTCTGCAACGAGCAATCGCAGTCACTGTTGAACTATATGATGTGTAAGTTCATTTAACTGGAGCAGAATATAAACATGAAACTGATGGGGTTGAGCTTACCATTGTATATTGTTTCTAATTTTGTAGGACATGGAGTCTCAAAGATATCTGCTATCAATCAAACATCCCCAATTTTGACATTCAATTTGTTGACCAAATATTTGAAAAACTTTTCCCATGCGTCATCTACACCCCACTGGATTGCTTCTGGGAAGGATCCAAACTTCTTGGGCCTGACTACCCTATTCAAATCCCTGGGTTCAAAGGCGCCCTGAAATGGACAAATCTGAATCCGCAAGAACTTCTTGGGAGAGCGATGATGATTGGACAAGGGAATGTGAACGTCCAAGGCTTTCCTTTTGACATCTTAGAGGGATTCATGAAACGAGGTGGTATCGGCAGTGGATACCAAGAGAAGCCTTGCTTGAATCCAACCGATCCGGAATGTCCGGTCAGTGCACCGAACAAGGGAGCAACAGGCTCACCTGATACAGCAGACATTCTTGCACAGGGCTGTTACGGATTCGCGCCAAGGTTCATGCATTGGGCTCCTGATTTAATCATCGGAGGTCAAGTTCATAATAAGTCGGGTCACTTGGTCAAGTAAGCGAATCAAGTTAAAAGGAGTTATGAACTTTCACTCCACAGAAACTATATTTTATTATTCTTTTTCGTAGGGCCGGTGGTCTAATGTCGACAGTCCAGATCATGTCATCGAGTGAGCTATATGAATTTTCAAAGGGAACTTGGAGAGTTCAGCACTTTGAGTGGTCTGAAATTAAAGCTCAATCAGTCATCAAAAGTTGGCAATCTCGATTTTCAGAAGAAGTGTCACGTTTGGCATTGGACGACGACCGAAGCAATCAGTTCAATTTCTACTCCTTTACCCCTGCTGGATTGGATAGCGTTGTTGAAATCGCATCACAATTCAATTGGGTTTGGGGAGGAGCAAGGGCAGCTGGTAAATACAAATTGTGTTTCCCAATCAATTTACAGACCTTCAAAATATAAAGGCAGACCAATATGATAAGTAAAGTAAATTGTCAAAATTTAAATACTAATGTGTATTATAGGCGTGACTCTGGCGACTTGTCTGGTCGGAACATTGTTGGGCGGCAGTTCTGAGATGTGGAAAGTTCGCTGTGGATTGCTGATTGGAGGAAGTCTCATCGCTCTACTTGGAACCGCAGCTGGATGTGGAATTGCAGCTTTCGCCAAAATTCCATTCAATGTTGCTACGGGTAAGAACAGGAAACTATTTTGGCTAGAATTGCTACTTACTGTTATTTTAAGAATCTGTACAATGAGTTTTGCAGTGATGTCTTGGGTGGCTTGAATTCATTCATATGGAGCCCAGAAACTTTTAGTGTTTGATTTATTTTTATTTCGACATTGCTTTATTTTCCGGATGCATTGCGATGTGATTGAACCGGTTTTTTTGACATTACAAGATGAATGGCCAACAAACTGAACTAGTTTAGAAAGACGAAATCTTTTTATTCGGCCGATGCCGCTGGTTCTAAATCGAATTAATTGAAAGTGAACACGCTAGCCTTTGCAACCTCTACATTAATTAATATTGATTTACTGTTACTGTGTCAGTATTAAATTCAACAATAATTCAATTTTAATTTCTTTTTCTTGCAGTCCAAGTTTTGCCTTATTTGACAATGGCTCTCGTCTCCCAAGTATTTTTCGTACTTCTCCACTCACAACTTCATTGGCGACATGATGCCAAGTCAACTTTAAAGCGGCACGGGTTTTCAATTCTTTTGGGAATAGTCGTCTCTGTTCTATTTATTGGCGCTGGTATTCTCTTCCCAATACCTGCAGTTCGATCGCTCGCTTTTCAGGTTGGTAAACATTTTAAATCATTTCTCGCTATAAATAGTAGATAAACCATATGTTTTGACTAATTTGGCTTCTATTTGTTTTTCAGGGTGCGATATTCCTAATGATGAGCGCAGCAGCCATATTTATTCTATTCCCTGCAATTTCTCAACTAGTTCTTCGGCGACACTATGTAAAATCAGGTCCTACGCTACCCGTTCTTCCTCCTGGGCATGGCGTTAACTTCAATGGAAGTCGAATTCCAATGCCAGGGCTTCGTTCATCGGATGGGACACAAGGAGTGCCTTTGGTCGCAATGGAAAACAAAAAACTCCCAACTATATTGAGGCATTCTTCCAATGGGCTTGAAGATGCCAAGATTGGCAACAATAATGTACTGTCGTCCTGCAATTCTCAAGGGGATCTCCCAAAGTCTGAATTGTATACCGAAGAGACTAAATCGTCCGATCGGTTAAATTGGGTCGATGGCTACCTTGGCATGTTGAATTTGAGGTTGTTTAAGGTAAGTTGTGATGTGAAGTTCAGCCAAAATTAACCCTGCTTGAAATTTACCATGTTTGTCAAGAAAATTTCTGATTTATAATTTTTCTTCTATTCGTTCTGTAGGGAATCGTCGTCACGCTTTACATTGTCTGCCTTGTTGGCTCAGGATTTGGAATTTCAAAACTGAGACTTGGTCTTCCCATCACAGACGTCGTGCCTTCAAATTCTTCAGAGTGGGAATTCCTTTCCGCTCAAGGAAAACTCTTTCCGGTTTATCATATCAAAACCGTTTCAAAGGCTAACTTCGATTACCCTAACAATCAAAAGTAAGCTTTCGTGACAGTGAACCTTGCGTGTCTATTATAATTTGAGCAAATTTTGATTGTGATATGCTTGATTCTAATAGACTTATTCACAAGTTCCACGAAGCCATGAGTGGATTGCCGTGGATCATTCGGGATGACAATGGGGGGAAACCACCCATGTGGCTTTCAGTTTTTCGATCCTGGCTTCTTATGCTGCAAGGTGTTTTCGATAAGGAATGGAAATTGGGTTATCTGAACAAAGAGAGTTGGACCTCACAAGCCAGTGCCGATGGAGTCCTAGCTTGGAAACTTGCTGTGCAAACTGGCCATGTTGATCAACCTGTTGACTTGACTCAGCTACCTAGCAATAGATTAGTGGACACGGAGGGAATTATTAACCCCAAAGCCTTTTACGTATATCTTACGGCTTGGGCATGGAATGACCCTTTGGCCTACGGTGCTACAGCTGCAAACCTTAAGCCTGAGGCTCGGCCCTGGGTCCATCTCCCCGAAGAGAAAGACTTGAAAATCCCCAAGGCTTCGCCTATCAGATATGCTGAGATATCTTATATTTTGAGGACGAACAGTGACGACGATGGTGAAAGCAATCAAGGTAACGAATTCAAATAAAATGCAATAAGTTTGAACTGGGTTAGTGGATGTGTATCTAATCATTTGTGGTTTCTAATTTTACAGAGTCTCAAATTCTGGCGTTTGTGCGTGAAATTCGTACAATTTGTTCCACTTTCGAGTCTCGTGGGCTGCCGATCTTTCCCTCTGGTATCCCGTTTCGATTTTATGAGCAATACTTGAACTTCACCACCAACTCAGGAATAGTGATCGGGACTGCGGCTGGAACAGCACTCCTCGTTATATTTTGCTCTCTTGGACTCACCATGCGACCTGTTGCAGTTGTTCTAGTTGTCACAGCCGTTACTACTGCTCAAATTGCTGGCATAATGGGATGGCTCGGCGTTGGACTCAACGCTCTTCCAGTTGAAATTGCTCTGTTAGGAGTCAGTCTCGTTCTCTTCAGCACAATTCAAATCCTTGTTGTAAGTTTCTGACAAAAATTCGGATTTTTATATTGTGTAAGGCAAAATTAGTAATTCTGCTTTTGTGTATAGAATTTCTGCTGCATCCCTGGAACTCTGTCCACAAGATTGGCAATTTCTTTCCTAACAGTGGGACCACCGTGTGTTCAGTCGTTAGTCCTAGTGTCCATAACAGCTTTAATCCTCTACTCTCCAGATTTCACATTCATCTTCACACATTTTACCCTACTCGTCTCAATTACTGCCATGTTTGCCTTGGCCAACATATTACTACTGGTTCCCCTCACGCTGACGTTTTTTAAGCCCCGATGTATCTTCAACGGGACTTACACCGATGACCCTGCTTTTCTTGAGCCTCTTACTCCCTCGCCTATACCGCGACGCTCTAGTAGTCGACAATCCTCGGGAAGAGGAAATTCTAAAAACAATAGCTGTAGTAGAAGCAGCTCGAGGAACTCTCATCCTCCGCCCTACAGTTTTCGAGGCTCAAGTGGAAGAAGTAATGGGAGAGAAAGTAGTCATTCGCGGGGATGCACCCACGGGCGTGTGCCGAGTGAAAATAGTCTGTCCACTATCACTGAGGAGCCCAGCTCCTGTGGGACAAGAAGGTAGGACAAGCAGATAATCGTTTAATTGAAATACTTCAGATTTTATAAACTGCTTAATATTAATTTCTGACATTTTCTCTTCACATTTGTAGAAGCACGGAGATCGTGGTTCAACCCCAAGTTGTTGTTGAAACATTTGATGGCGACTCCACGACTAAAACCAAAGTGTCAGCTAAGCTGAAGGTCGAAGTGCACTCATCGCACGGCGGCACCGGTTGTATTCCTCAGTCAGTTGTGAACACATCGTGCAACCTGTAAGTCCCGAAATTGCATTCTGTCCCAATTCATGTTTTCATTTCGAATTGGTATTTATTAAATATAATATTTTGGTTTTAGGAGTGAGAACTCAGGGTTGTCATCAACGAATAGCTCTCTGAGCTCAACCTCATCCTCAGGATCTTCATCTACCTCATCATACAGAGGAGACGATTGATCTTCTTTTTAAGTAGGGATTGAAATCGTCTAAAAAAGTTGTAATTAATCGATGGAGTGCATTGCATATTATTCTTGAATAGTAGGTAGATTTTACTGTAAGGACTGAAGCTATTGCTTTTAAAATTCTATTTTTATTTTGTACCATTATCATCCGATGTAAAGACTTTAAGAATCACAAACCATAGTGTAGCACTGACTCACAGAACTGGAAAAAAACTGTACATAATATTAGATTACATTTTGTATGTTTTTACTGTAGTTATTTTGAGGATTTACCATGTGTGCAGTTGACTTTTTTTAGTTTGAGATTTATGACGAACCCTTAAAGATACAGTTATTCACAGCCAGATCATTTCGACTATTGTTACCGAATCGCGGACCACCTGCTCGCAGCAGCTATTTGAGCAAAAATATTTGTTGACGGGTTCCAGTGAGTATTCATAGTTCAAGACTCACCAGCACAATCTGTAAAATGTGTTCAACTCCCTGTTCCTGAATAGGGGGATTACAATATGGTGTTATTTATTATATTAAGCGTCCATTTGGAGAAACGTGTGTACCAATTTTACTAGGAATGAAGCTAATAGCTAAACTCTTGCCAAGCGACCTATATTTGTATTATTAGACAACTTGATATTATAATCGTCAAACTAAAATTTACTGACACCTATTTAAAGATTGATATTATTACCATGCCACTAAAGGTGAGAACGTGTACTTTGTAGCTCGAAAATTCAGGAAAATGATGCTGATGCATTAAGGTCTTATGAAAAAAATAACTTAGGCAGCTACATATTAAGATTGCTCAGTATTATTCTGCTTAAATTGTTCAAGAGCTGCATGCATGGCATCTATTTTTCTACAAGTTAGCTGGAGAACTAAATTCTCAAATTGTGTCTGGTTTTTTTAATTATTGTTTTGTTCAACGACGCCCAACCTACAAATGTGTATGGAAGCTTTACAAGTTTTTAATAAAAAGAGAGCCACAAATCTTGCCGAGATAAAATGAATGTTTTACAATTTTAGTTTATTACAAGAATTTGGTTCACAAACGCAATTTAGAGTTTAAATGGAATTGCGAAGGTAAGGAGGCAAAAGCAGCTGAACAAGACAAGAAATTAGTATCGTCCGCCGTACAAAGCATTCGGGCTAATTGAGAATTGGATGGGTTGACCATTTGCTCCAGCTCCTGGTGGGGCAGTCACTTTAATCATCAATGGTTCCATCGGAGGAAGAGGAGCCATTTGAGTTCCGGAAGGTCCCATTTGACATGGAATCTGCATTGGTCTCATCTCTCCTTGTCCTACCAATCAAATTTTTAATTAAATCCAAATCTTTTACTCTAAATTTTTAACAAGTGTTTGCCATTCAAAAATTGAACCTTGTCCTGGAACTTGAATAAAAGCTTTGGGTTGGGGGTAGCTGACTTGCATTCCTCCTGCGCGAGATTGTTGCAATTGAGGTTGATAAGTGACAGCGCCACCACCGTATTGAGATTGAGCCATTGTTGCTGAAGAGCCTTCGTATCGGTTGCCACTTGCTGGAAAAGCAAAACAATTTTATTACTTCAGAAAAAGTTGAAATTTTAAAAAGCTGAACTCATTGTTGATTAGGTACCGTAATTAGAGCCAGTTGTCACCGCCAAAGATTCTGGCCAATGCATGCAGTCGCGAACGCTGACGTTGCTGGCACGGTGTGATTGTTGTCCACGCAAATTGACAGAAGATTGCCCACGTGTTGATTGGCCACCGACGGTTGCGGCGTACATGAGCGGAAGTTGACTTCCTTGAGGACAAAGTGAACCAGAGCTCTGGTAATTGCGTTGAAGTTGATAGTTGTTGGCGTTCCCACCGTTGCCATTGTTGTAGTGGTTGTTCATTTTGCTTGATTGTCGGATTGTACAAAGGATTTAGAAGAATTGGAAAAAAGAGAAAAGTGGTTGACAAAAGATTTGGAGAGAAGAAAAATATGGGCGTCTGAGCAGTTCAGAAAGAGGAGAAAGAATGAAGGGAAAGCTGGGTTGGGTGAAAGCGTCGTTTTGTTG